>PVIH01005764.1:96040-119691 GCA_004025045.1 Sigmodon hispidus
TCATTTTTTCTTACTGCTGAGTAGTATTCCATTGTGTAGATGTACCACAGTTTGTTAATCCATTCTTCAGTTGAGGGACATCTAGGTTGTTTCCAGGTTCTTGCTATTACAAATAATGCTGCTATGAACATAGTTGAGCTAATACCTTTGGTATGTGAATGTGCCTCTTTAGGGTATACACCCAGAAGTGGTATTGCTGCATCCTTGGGGAGATTGATTCTCTATTTTCTATTTCTTTCGAGATCAGACGAGATCGGGCCCGTTCAGGGTGGTATGTCCGTAGACTATTTTCTATTTCTTTAAGGCAATTTTTCATATCTTCTTTGAGAGCTTTGATGATCAACATAAAGGAATTTTTGGTGTTGCTTCCTTCTGTTTCCTCTTCATTGTTCAGTTCACATATTGTAGTTGTAGGTTTGCCACTTTCTTCTGGTGTTACCTTGTTGTTCTTTATATTATTATATAAATTTTTGCACTGGCATCTGCCCATAGCTTCAGTGATTCATGATTAGGTGGCTCCTGGTTAGTTGTGGCACTCGGGCTTGTGTGTCTTCTGTCACCTCTGAGGAAAAGGTCTGCTCAATCTCTACCTCTGCTCTGGACAGGGGACTGAATTTCAAGTCTTCAATCTTTCTCTGTTTGAGCAGTTTGAGGCGAGGTGGCCATGCAAATTCCCTCAGTAGCAGCTGTGGGGACCATGGCAGTAAGAGTTTATGTCTTTCTGCTACAGAGTGCATGGGGACACACTCTACAGACAGCAAGTGGTGTGGAACTGGAACCCGACGGGAGCACAATATTCTCTGGCAGGGATTCAGGCGCTCCGGCCTGCTAACCCCTCCTCACCTTTGGGCAGAGTCTGATTCTGTCTTTCAGGGTCCTCAGTCCTTCTCTGTTTGCTCATTTGGAGGTGGGTAGCCATGCAAATTCTCTTAGCAGCAGCTGGGTGTACCGTGGCAATCAGAGTTTATCTCTGTCTGCTATAGAGTGCTTGGGTACACGCTCTGCAGACAGCACCTCGTCCTTTCAATTTTTATTTCCTGGAAATTATTTTCATTTGTTGGTTTTCTCTTTCCTTTTATTTTTGAGGATTTGTTCATCTCTTCCAATATTTTATATGTGTTTTCTTCTATTTCCTTAAGGAAATGTTTCATATCCTCTTTTAAGACTTGTATAATCTTCATAAAATTGCTTTTAATGTTGTTTCTTTCTGTTTCCTCTTCATTCATCTGTTCAGGTCTTGGTGTTGTAGAGCCACTGGCTTTTTCTGGTGGTGCTTTGTTCTTCCTTATATTGTTATATGTATTCTTCCACTGGTGTCTGCCCATTGCTTTCTTAGTTCACTCTTAGTCAGGTCTTAGTCAGATCTTAGTCAGTTTTGGGTACAGGGGTTGTATGTCTACTGTCTTCTCTGGACATCGAGCCTATACAATCTCTTACTTTGGTCAGGCCACAGGATTACCATGGTCTTAAGTTGTCTGTCTCTCATTATACTGATGATGCAGCTTGCCTTGGAGGCAGGGCCTAGCTGTCGGCTGTGCTGTCCTGATATAACTGGGTGAGATTTCTCTCCTAACCTTTGTTTAGGGCAGAACTGGGCATGAGGTCAGATCCAGGACTTTGTCTGTGGCCTATGCAATGAGGTCTCCTGGAGGCCCAGGAGTAGGAAGCTGCTCACCTGTCACTTTGCTCTGGACATGGGGTTGCATTGTCCTCTCCCTGAATTTGTTAAACATGATCTAGTGTCCTGTAATGTTTGTCAAGTGTCTGAAGGAAATAAAATATATTCAAACATCAGATTAAAAAGCATTTGATTAAATACTTCACTTCACACTAACTTGAAAATAATTGGTAAGATCTATATAATGCCATTTTCTTATAAATTGCAAAATACAATGTGTATATTGGTTAAGAATTATAAGCACTGATCACAAAGAATAAAAAAAAATATTTACAGACACTAGAATTTATGTTACCATAAATCCATTGTCCTACTGATAAACATTTGATAGCAAAATTCTATTACTATGAACTTTATGGTTATAATAGTTTGAAGTAGGGATGTGTACACACACACACACACATACACACACACACATACACACACACACATACACACACACACATACACACACACACACACACATACACACACACCTGGCATACACACCTTATATGCATATAGTAGAGCACAGTAAATCCTATTACTCTAGAATCTGAACTTTTCTTTTGCTCATGAAACAAAAACAATAGAATGAGTTTTGACTTATTATTCCCAAAGAATTATTTAAGACAAGTTATAGTAATAAAGTCTATTATTTACTCTGAAAGAAGAGTATCATTCTTAGGATTCTGCAATGATTGCTGACAAAAGTAATGAAAGCTATGTAACTGTTTTGTGTTCATGCATATCAGTTGTCATTAAGTTCTGTGGGATATTTATGCTGCCTTTCTGAACTATTGAATAAGAAAGTAGAATAGATTGGAAGGGATAATAAGCAATGGATAGAGATGATTATTGAGATTAGGAATAACATTTGAAAATAATCAATATAGCTATTGGAAAGATTGTGCTTCAAATCTTTTCTCTGACGATATTGGTTATATAGTAAAAATCACTTATTCTCTGACCATGTTCTGTTGTTAAAAGTGGGTGTTGACATATAATTCACAGAATACTTGACAAAATTAAGTATTAAAAAGAAGAGCATATGCCATAGCTTTTAACACTAAGTAATTTGCCTTCTAAGAACATTGACCATACAATCAGGAAATATTACTTTAATCATTTTTTTTTCTTTGGGGCTCGAGATTTCTTTGTAGTTTTCATTTGTATTATATCTTGTATACTATTCTCTTTTTCTTCTTTGCATATTTCTTCCACTTAAAAATGTGAATGCCAGCGACATTCCTTCGTAGACTGCTGGAACCAAGTAAGCTAACCTAGTGAGGACTAACCTCTGTGTTTTAGGATATTGATGGCCCGCAGCTGGCAGTAGGATCTGGCAGTGCTACATTGAAGACTGTAGAATATCATGTTTTTAAAGAAGTTTATATTTTTTTAACTTCAGGAAAAGTTTGTGTCTGTTGATTTTTTTTATGACAACTTCCTTTGCCACAAAATTTATTGGTTTTTTCCATACCATATCAAAATTTAGCATATCCAGAAGAGACGGAACATTTCAGCTTTAAGAAAATTCTTAAATAAAGAACATGAGAGGTAACTTTTGGGGAGACAGAATATAGGCCATGAAAAGTCATGGTAGGGTAAAGCATTTTAGGCTCCTGTGAGGCAGATCAAGGATTTCCTTACTGCCTCAATGCCAGGTAGTATTTTAAAGTGCTCATCCAGAACATTATTTTGATTGATATTTCTCTAGAATCAGCCTCAATTTTCAGGGCTATAATCTATTATTTTATGTTCTTACAAATGAATCAAATATTTGTGGCACACTGTAGGGATTTTTGTCATTAGAGCCAGAAAATAGCTAAAGAAGAAAGGGAAACAGCAGAAAGTTTGTGCAGGAATGATTAGGATCATGTGTTTACAAGAGTCTCCAGGTGCTTTGCCTCTTTTGATATTCAATTTGCTATTGTGCTTGTTCTAATAATATTAGGCAAAAAAGAAAAGGAAATGTTAGGCTATAGATTATTTTAATCTATTTATATTATAAACTTGAGTTTCTTTCATCTGCGATTTTTAATACCTTCCCTTACACAATACTTGTCCACAATTAGTCACATTTGCACTGTGGAATATTATCCACCTTTAGCCCTCTATAAAACACATATCCTAAAGGAATTAATTTGCAGAGGCAATTAGAAAAATTAATTATTTTTTATTAAATATGTATCATGTTTACCTTATTTCCTTTTACATTTTTGAGACTATAATATAATTAAA
Organism: Sigmodon hispidus; assembly: GCA_004025045.1. Classification (NCBI taxonomy): domain Eukaryota; kingdom Metazoa; phylum Chordata; class Mammalia; order Rodentia; family Cricetidae; genus Sigmodon; species Sigmodon hispidus. The sequence continues at coordinate 99,942 of PVIH01005764.1, forward strand.
ACTTTAATCCCCTTTTGTTCTTTCCTCTAAACCCTTCTCATATAGCCCTGCTTGCCCTCTTTCAAATTCATAGTCTTTCAAATTTTATCATTAATTGTTATTATATGCACATGTATATATATGTATTGTCCTAAATATAAACCACTCAGTCTGTATAATATTTCTTGTATGTTTGTTTGTAAAGATGATCATTTAAAATCATAGAAACAATTGGTGTACTCTTCCCTAGGAAAGCCTATCTCTTCTGCTCTCAACATTCTTAATTGCCTGTAGAGTTGAGGCTCATGGGCTTTTTTATGTCCACTTTGGGGTATATTTTCATGTTTTCTTTGTTCAGGTCATGCTTGGGCAATTATGTTGGGGAAACTTAATGGGTGTAGTTCCTCACATTTATTGAAAACAGTCAAAACAAACTCTCTGGTCTTCTGACTCTTACAATCTTTCCATCTCCTCTTTTACAATATTCCCTGAGACTTAGATACTAGAAGGTTTATATATATATATACTGGGACTGGGTTCTACAATTCTACATTTTGATTGGGGTGGTTTTCTGAAGTGGTCTCACTCTATGACAAAGAGAAATTTATCTGATGAAATCTGCAGGCTTCAATGATCTCTGGGGAAAATTACAAATGTTTAGATTATTGTTACAGATTATGCAACCTTAGTAATTACTGTAAAAAAAATCTCCTCACTTCACTAGCATCAAGTATTTAGCTTGATTTCTACTATAGCCATTACTCTCCTCTTGTCGATTAAGTCTTTAGTTAATTAAAGTATTGTTGGTTACTATCAAGGTTTATGTATGTCTACTATACCCTTAGGAGTATAATGTCATGCATGGTACTAGGAGGGACATCAGGTAGAAAGCATTCAGGTCAGTTCTTGGGGACTCTGGGCCCTGTTTCTTTTTTAGGGATTGGGGCTGTTGCTTAAGTATGATGGCTTGAGCAGGAGGGACCTACCCTCCACCTCTGGTGGTAGAATGGGCAACAAAGGCTGTATATTTTAAAGTCTTTTGGATTACCCTGGAAAACAACTCTAAAGAGGGCTTCTCATGTACTTTATGTTGTATCCTTAATTTTTTTTTAAATTTGAGGACAAATGTTATATAGACTGAGATGATCGTTTTTATAGTTTTAGGAATAGATATATGTATAATGCACAAATATAACAATAGTTAAAGAAAATGAGGCCATACATTTGAAAGAGACAAAGGGATCCATGGGAGAAGTTGAAGGGAGAAAAGGGAAAGGTATAAATAAACAGTATAATTTCAAATAATAATAATACTAGTATTGTAAATGTCTGAATTTACTGTTGTAACATATACAAAATCATGCACATAAAGTAATGCAACATTTTAACACATGCATACACTGTCTAATCAGGCTAAATGTATCTATCTCCTCAAATATTCAATAGTATCAATTGAGAAATTATTTACAATCCTTTCTATCTTTTGTAATTTATAGTGCAAACAGTTGATCTCTGTAGCCAAGCTACTGTGCAATAAAGACCCATCAGTTCTCCGCCTAGTTGAAAAAGTACCCATTGCTCATCTTTTCCCTGTCCATTTCCCATCCCATCTTCCATTAGCTTTAATATCTCTATAGGGTATACTTCTCTAGATTCTTCATGAGAAGAATGTCATGTAACTTTTGCATTCTTAGTTCATATCTTATCTACTGTAAAGATTTTCAGTTATATTAATATTATCTTAAGGGACAGAAACTCCCTTTGTATAAGCCAATGTTCAGTTATGTACATGTACTGGTTTTCTTTACCTATTTCTTGGCTAGGAATTAGACACTTTTTTCCCACTGTTTTTCTATTTTGAGTAGTGTTTCAGTAAACAGAATTTGAGAAACTTTTGGACATACTAATTTTTAATTTTAGAAAAACTTTTAAGAAATTTGCTTATTTTATTATTTTATGTGTATGAGTATTTTGTCTTGATACATATATGTGTATCCAATGGGTATCTGGTACCTCTAAATGTTAGATTCTCTGAGACTAGTTACAATTATGTGGTGTGAAGTTGGATGCTGGGAGCTGAACTCAAGTCTTCTAGAAAAATTAACTAGTGCTCTTAAACACTGAGCCAACTCCACTTTCCAGGATTCATTTCATTCATACAAAGAAGAAGATTTATGGAACATATAGAAATTCTGCTTTTAAAATTTGAAGGAAATTTAAGATGTTCTTCATATTAACTATACTAACTTGCATTACACTGTCATGAGCAAATTCCTTTCCCTCATTTCTAGCCAGCACTTGTTACCATTTTTATTTCTTTCCCAACATGGCATTAAAAATAACTTTCTTACTATTATAAGATGATATATTATTTTTATTTTATTTGCATTTCTCTAAGATATGAACATTTGTAATGTGCCTTCTGCCAGAATTTTAATTTGAAATTCATGTGAGTCTTTTATTGATGTTTGAATGAGAACTCTCCTTTGTTTTCTTCTTTCTTTGACTATTGACCTTTAGAAAATTCTCATACGTTCCATCATATAGAGATTGCATACATTGTCTTCCATCCTGTAGTTTTTTCTTTTATTCTTGTTATTAGTTAATGCTGTACAAAGTTGTAAAGTGTGATATAGCCTCCTTTTGCTTATTTGCTTGTTTCCGTTTTTGTTTTTGTTTTTTGTCCAAATAAATTCATGTCTGTTCACTACCTTGAAACAGTTTCTCTATTTCTTCTAGTATTTATATGGTTTTTGCTCTTAAAACTAAATATTTAAAATATTTTGTGTTGCTTTTCTCCATAGTGAGTGACAGAGGTATATAATACTTTGCATATAGGTCCATACTTCCTCCAGGACCATTTATTAAAATTATTGTTTTCCTCAAATTCACATTTTTAGGACCTTTATAAAAAAACTTGTGTCTGGAAATATAAAGGCTTATTTCCTGGTTGTTTGTTGCATTCCACTGGCTTGTTCCTGTTTTTTATATCAATATGATGTTCTTTTATTAAGGCAGCTTTATAACATACTATGAAATTACAGTAATATATGTTGTAGTGTTATTCATTTTACTCCACACTGTTTTGGAAAATCAGCATACTTTTATTTACATTTTAAGGTGTTTTTTTTGTCTCAAAAAATAAGTCACCAGTAGTTTCACAGGAATGACATTGAATCTGTGGAACACTTTGGGTAGTGTGAACATTTTACTGATTTGTCTGCTTCTTGAAAGGTGATGACTTTTCATTTTCTTTGTATCCTCTTCATTTTTTTCATCAATATTTTATTATTTTCACCATAGAGATATTTTATTTCTGTAGTTAGATTTTTTCCTAGATAATTTATTTATTCTTATATCTATTTTAAATGAGATTGCATCCTTGAGTTCTGTGTCAGGTAATTCAGTATTATTATTTTTTTTTTCAGTAGTATTATTTACATAGAGTCTTTTTGTTGAAAGGACATTTTTCTCACAACATGTTCTGGAGATTTTCAGACTCCTTACTTCTAAATAGTCTCAAGCTCTTTGTTTACTATTGGCCCTGATGTGCTGCAGTCTTGGGTGTGATCCTGGTAGCCCTCTTTCTTCTCAGCAAGCAGCCTGCAGTTTTTGGTTTATCTTCACTGTAAGGCTTAGTTTCCAATTTTGAGAAGTGAATTTCACTTACTTATGTTCTTCACTACAGTTCCAAATGACATACTACATTATTTTGGGTAGCGACACAAAACCTTCAAGGTTTCTATATGTTCCTAGTACATTTTATTCTATAATATCCCATACAACTATTTATTCATTGTGTTGGTATATTTGCTTCATTTCTTAAGTGAGCCATAAATACAGTTTACTACTAAGAAAAATAAAAATGAATAAAGCAATATTTCTAATTTTAAGTAGCAAAAATATTTTTATAAGTAGACAGGCCAATATGAATATAAGTAGACAGGCCTATATGAATAATGTATAACTTTCTATAAATCAAAAAAAAACTTAAAGTGAGACAGTAAGGATAGAAAATTTAGAACCATGATAACTTGGTTTAACTAGTGTTTGAAAAAAATGATGCGGCCCAGAACACAGTTAGCATAATAGCAGCAGGGCAACGGCTAAGTCCCTTGGTCCTGGGAACATGGATGAGAGGAGAGAGACTCAGCTCAGGTGGAGAATACAGTCTGCCCAGACCACAGCTGGCATAATAGCAGCAGGGAAGGAGAGGAGTCCCTAGGAATACATATGAGAAGTCAAAGGTCAGATGGTGACTTTTGACACCTGAAACTAGGCTCTGAGACAGCCACTCAGCTTCAGCTTAGAGGAGAGCCCACCCAGAACAAGGCTGGCATAATAGCAGCTCGAAAACAGCCAAGTACCTGGGCACACAGCTGAGATCAAGAGATGACAACTGGCATCATAGCACTTCGACCTGACAAGAGCAGCCGAACCTCTGAACACATAGCTGATTAAGAGCCCTCAGAACAACAACTCACTAAGAGCCAACCAAGAACTAAGTGTGAATTGAGAAAACAATTGGCAGAAGGCAGTGCAAGAATACTGTCAACAATACAAAGGTCAACAAGACCCCACCATAAAAAGCAATTGGTTGTATAGCATCAAGACCTGAACATAACAAGGAAGAGGGAACAGAAGGAAATGACCTTAAAAACAGCTTTATGAAACTAATAGAAGCCTTAGAAGAAGATATAAAAAATTCCCTTAATGAAATAGAAGAAAATATAAATAGAGAATTAGAAGAAATGAACAAAGCCCTGAAAGAAAAGTAACAAAACCAAGAAAAAAAAAAGGTGAAAGAAATTAACCAAAAATTAATATTGAAATAGAAACAATAAAGAAGACACAAAGACAAAGCTAGAAATTGAAAATCTGAAAAAAAAGACCCAGAAACATAGATTCAAGCATAACCAATAGAATACAAGAGATGGAAGAGAGAATCTCTAGGGTGGAATATTCAATAGTGGTAATAGATACATCAGTTAGAGAAACCACTAAAACCAAAAAATTCATAACACAAAATGTCCAGGAAATTTGGGACACCATGAAAAGACCAAACCTGAGAATGGATTGAAGAGGAAGAATACCAGCTCAAAGGCACAGAAAATATATTCAACAAAATCATAGAAGAAAACTTTTCCAACCTAAAGTAGGAAATGCCTATAAGGGCTATAAGGGTACAAGAAACCTACAGAACAACAAATAGACTAGACCCACAAACAAAGTGAGATCACCATATAACCAAGCCACTAAACCTACAGAACAACAACAACAAACCAAGAACTGCAAAGGAAAAAGTTCAAATACCTATAAAGGCAGACCCATCAAAATAACACCCATTTATTCAGAGGAAACAATGAAAACAAGAAGGTCCTGGTCAGACATTATACAGACACTAAAAGTGCATGGATTCCAACCTAGACTACTTTACCCAGCAAAATTATTAATCAACATAGATGGAGTAAACAAGATATACCACTATATAACCCTATTTAAACAATACTTAACCATATATCCCACCCTGCAAAAAGCCCTAGAGGCAAAACTCCAACCTAAGAAAACCAGAAACATCCATGTAATCACAGGCAAGAAGCCCACAGAAGAACACCCCACCCCACCCCAAAAAGGAGATACAATCTACTACCAAAAATGATGGGAAACAGTAACTATTGGTCATTAATATCCCTTCATATTAATGGACTCAATTTACCTATGCAAAGACACACCCTATCATGACGGATACAAAACCAGGATCCATTCTTATGATGTATACAATAAACACATTTCAACTTTAAAGACAGACACAGGCTTAGAGTAAAAGGTTGGGAAAAGACTTTCAATCAAATAGCTCTAAGAAAAAGCTGGTGTAGCTATTCTAATATCTAACAAAATATATTTTAACAAAATCAAAAAAAGAGACCAGGAAGGTCACTAGTAATTCAACTCAGGAAAATTCACAAAACACAAAATTTCAGTCCTGAATATCTATGCCCCTAACAAAGATCACCTACATATGTAAAAGAAACACTACTAAGGCTTTAACCTCGTATAAAACCTGAAACATTAATAGTGGGAGACATTAATACCCCACTCTCACTCTTGGAAATGTCAACCAGACAGAAAATCAATAGAGAAATATGGAATGTAACAGAAGTTATGACACAAATGAACTTAGTAAATATATACCCAACTATTCACCCAAGCAAAAAGGAAAATGCATATTTCTTAGCACCCCATGGAACTTTCTCTAAAATTGACCACATAATAGGTCATAAAGAAAATATCAACAGGAACAAAAAAATGGGTATAACTCCTTGTACCATATCACATCACCAGAATCTAAAGTTCAACAACTTTAAGAATCACAGAAAGCCTACTAAATCATGGAAACTAAACATCACTCAACTGAATCATCTCTGAGTCAAAGAAGAAATTAAGAAAGAAAAAAAGACTTCCTAGAATTTAACAAAAATGAATACATGGCATACCCAAACTTAAGGGATATAATGAAAGCAGTTTTAAGAGGGAAATTCATAGCACTAGATGCCTACATAAAAAAACTAGAGAAGTCCCACACAAGAGAACTATCAACACAGCTGAAAGTCCTAGAACAAAACTGACCTAGAAAGAATAGACAGTAGAAATAATCAAACTTAGAGCTGAAATCAACACTATTGAAACAAACAAAAATACAAAAAAAAAATGAATCAAAGAGTTGTTTCTTTGAGAAGTCAACAAGGTAAATAAACCCTTATCCAAACTAACCAAAAGGCAGAGAAAGAGTATCCAAATCAAGTAAAACAGAAATGAAAAGGGGGACATAACAACAGACCCCTAGGAAATCTAGAGAATTATCAGACATACCTTGAAAATATATACTCCACAAACATGGAGAGCCTAGAAGAAATGGACAGCTTTCTGGACAGGTACCATTTACCAAAATTAAATCAAGATCAGATTAAATACCTAAACAGTCCTATAACACCAAAGGAAACTGAAGCTGTCATTAAAAGTCTCCCAAATAAAAAAAGCCCAGGCCTAGATGGTTTCACTGCCGAGTACTACCAGACACTCAAAGAAGAGCTAACTCAATACTCATCAAACTGTTCTATACAGTAGAAACTAAAGGAATATTGCCAAACTCTTTTGATGAGGCCACAATTACCCTGATACTCAAGCCACTCAAAGATGCAACAAAGAGAATTAAAGACCAATTTCCCTCATGAACATTGACGCAAAAATTCTCAACTAAATTCTGGCAAATTGAATCCAACAACATATTAAAAAGCTAAAATTCTCAACAAAATTCTGGCAAACCATATACAACAACATATAAAAATTATCATCTACTACTATCGAGTAGGCTTCATTCCAGAAATGCAGGGATGGTTCAATATATGGAAAACTGTAAATGTCACCAATTGTATAAACAAATTGACAGAAAAAAGAACCACATGTTTATCTCCTTAGATGCTAAAAAAGCCTTTGACAAAAATACAACATTGCTTTATAGTAAAAGTTCTGGACAGATACAGGGAAAATACCAAAATTTAATAAAGGCGATTTACAAGAAGACAATGGCCAACATCAAAATAAATGCAGAAAAACTCAAAGCAATCTCACTAAAATCAGGAACTAGACAAGGCTGTCCCCTCTCTCCTTACCTATTCAACATAGTTCTTGAAGTTTTAGCTAAGGCAATAAGAGAACGAAATGAGATTAAAGATATACAAATTGGAAAAAAAAAGTCAAAATATCTCTATTTGCACATGACATGATTGTATTAATAAGTGATCCACAAAATTCTACCAGGGAATTTTTACAGCTGATAAAAACCATCAGCAATTTAGGAGGTTAGAAGATTAACTTAAAAAAAAATCAGTAGCCCTCCTACACACTAAAGATAAAAGGGCTCAAAAAGAAATAAGGAAATATTACCTTTTATAATATCTGGAAATGGAATTAAATACATTGGTGTAACTATAACCAAAGAATTGACAGATCAGTTTGACAAAAACTTTAAATCTCTGAAGAAACAAATTGAAGAGAAAATAAGAAAATGGAAAGATCTCCCATATTACTGGATAGGTAGGATCAAAATTGTAAAAATGGCAATCTTACCAAAAACAATCTAAGGATTCAATGCAATTCCCATCAAAATCCCAACACACTATTTTTGCAGATCTTGAAAGAAAAATACTCTATTTCATTTGGAATAATAGGAAAGCCAGGATTGCCAAAACAATTTTGCTCAACAAAAGAACCTTAGGAGGCATCACCATTCCCAACTTCAAATTATACTATAGAGCTAAAGTAATAAAAACAGCTTGGTACTGGCATAAAAACAGACATGTGGATTCACCTACACACCTATGTACACCTGATTTTTGACAAAGAGTCCAAAAATATTCAATGGAAAAAAGATAGTATCTTCAACAAATGGTGTTTCATAACTGGATGGTAGTGTTTAGAAAATGCAAATAGATCCAAACCTTGCACAAAATTCAGATCCAAGTGGATCAAAGACCTCAACATAAACCCATCTACATTGAACTTGATAGACCCTCCACTGCACTGGCACTGGTGACCACTTTCTAAATATAACAACATTAGCACAGACACTAAGAACAATAATCAATAAATGGGACTTTATGAAACTGAGAAGCTTCTGTGAGGCCAAGAACACAGTCAATAAGACAAAACTACAGCCTACAGAATAGGAAAAAAATTTTACCAACACTACAAGTGACAGAGGACTGATCTCCAAAGTATTTAGAGAATTCACAAAACTCGAGCTCAGATCCCTAAATAACCCATTTAAAAGATGGGTTCAGAAATGAAAAGGGAATTCTCAGCAGAAGAATTAAAAATGGCTGAAAGGCACATGAAAAAGTGCTGAACATATTTAGCCATCAGAGAAATGTATATTAAAACAACTTTGAGATATCATTTTGTACCTGCCAGATTGGTTAAGATTAAAAGTACAAATGACAGTCTATGCTGGAGAGGTTTGGAAGTGAGGGGAACAATCCTTCAATGCTGGTGGGAGTGTCAATTTGTTCACCTGCTCTAGAATGCAGTATGGTGGTTTCTCAGAAAACTGGGAATCAATCTCCCCAAGGATCCAGATATACCACTTCTGGGTATATACTGTAAAGATGCACATTCACACTCCAAAGGTATTAGCTCAGCTATGTTCATAGCAGCATTATTTGTAATAGCAAGAACCTGGAAACAACCTAGATGCCCCTCAACTAAAGAATGGATTAACAAACTATGGTACATCTACACAATGGAGTACTACTCAGCAGTAAGAGAAAATGATATTCTAAAATTTCCAGGCAAATGGATAGATATGGAGACTATCCTCCTGAACAAGGTATCACAAACCCAGAAAAATAAGCAGGGGATGTACTCACTCATTAGTGGACTTTAAAAAAATAAGAGTCAGAGAGAGAGAGAGAGACAGAGAGAGACAGAGACAGAGACAGAGAGAGAAACAGAGAGACAGAGAGATGTCATTGTACACATGAACTCAAGGCTATAACATAGCTAAATGACACAGTGTCTCACTTCTGCATTGATGGCCTCTGGCAGGGGTGTGAGTGAAGAAAGAATTGTTTTCTTTAAGGGACTGGCCACAGGGAGTTTAATTACACTCCAGTAAGTAAATGAGCAGCATGGAGGACGTTTTTTGTAAATAGGGAGATCATAAGAGTGGGCATGAATCTGTGAGGTTTGATAACTGAGTTTGTTGAAATATACAATATAAAATCACCAAATAATAAATATAAAAATGAGTAAAAAGAAAATAATGATGTAAAATAACTTTTTATTTATAATTTGCAAGTACTCAGGGAACAGAAATTTACCAATGTTCCTATTTACCTTCTACACCATTCTTACTTTAATTTAGAATCATCTATTTTAAAGTGATATAGAATATTTCACTTTGGGAATGAGTGTGATCATTCACATGTAAACTACTAAAAAAAAGTATATGTGCTACATGGCATAAGTCATTTATTATGAGATCCAGAATTCCGACTCCCGGAACCCATGTAAAACTAGGTTCAGTAGCATTTTCTGTATTTCTAACACTTCTATATTGAAATAGTAGATGGAGAATCTTCAGAGGTTCTTAGGCTATTTCTCCTGGCACACACATCCATGAACAAAAGATTGTTTTTGTCTCAATCATGGTAGAAGGTGAGGACAATGCTTAAATTTTCTTCTAACATTTACATAAATTCCATGGCACATGTCTGCTCTAACACAATACACACATATGTACATACACACAAACAATATATATAATATTTTAAAAGAAGTAAATAAACAAAAGATTTTATTTTTAAGGCATCAAAGAAAAAGAAAGAAAGATGAGAGAGAGAGAGAAAGAGAGAGAGAGGGAGAGAGAAGGATGGGGAGAGGGAGATGGTGAGGGAGGAATACAGAAAACTGATGGTTGATGAAGTACAGTTTTGTTTGCCTTTTGTGTCTATTTTTTATTGCTTTCAGTATTTAAACATCATATTTTACAAATAAATGTAGAATAATTTTGCAGAGCACCATAAGGAGGAGTGTTACAATCAGATATCTACTTAATAGTGCCTGAAGTTTATGACTAGTTAGTAAGTAAATCATGTTGTACACTGGAATTCAGTCATAACTCAAGTTCTGGATCCATGCCTTTTAAAGAAATTCTCATGTCTTTCACATTCCTCAAGGGGTGGAATGCTGTGTGTTTCTTGCTTGCTTTTGACTTTCTTCTTCTAATATTTAAAATATCTGGCCTGGGAGCACAATTCACAGTGAGTAATTGACTTTGTATCAGAAGCATGCCTAATCTTCATGAATATCCAGTTGATGGAGGAAGACTCAGAAGTAGAATGTACAAGAATGTGAGACTTCCAAAACTGGCCACATCTGTGTGGCAGTCTTCTTCAGAAAGGTGTCAGTGTGCTAGAGAGCAAACAGCAAGACCTCCAGAGATGGCCTTTTAGATTCTAACTGAATCCATGGAAGGTAGAACAATGATGACTTTGTTAATGTAACATACCCATGTGTCATGACTGATGAGATGAACACTTGTTTATATAAACAGAGGTAAAAAATGACCACTTGACAAAGTGTGAGGCTGATATGAAAACCATTTTAAAGATCTCAAGTTCTAAATAGATGTTAGTACTGGGCTTTATAAAAATGTACAAACATTTAATGTTCAAAAATCCTATACTAACAGAAAATTCTCCTATATTAAAAGTAGCATGTTTTAACTTCAGAAAAATATTATAGCAAATTGTGTGGGATGTAATGAACCATATCACATGTAATACATCTTTTGACTCAAGGCAAAATAATTTTTTCATTGATTAAAAATATTTATATCACTTAATAAATTTCTATTGAGTCTTTTTTCCATGTAGTTTTCTCCTTATAAACTATGAACCTGAGCAGCATAGAAAGAAACTGATAACTACTATCTCCTTTGTGATTGACCCTGTACAGTATTTTCACTTAGATTCCCTTTTGCTATTTTGGCTAGAATGCTAATTCTTTTTAGTGACATTGCTTTGGCTGAGTTGTATCATTAATCAAAATTTTTACCTCCTATTAGCCTTTTCTATGTGAAAAAAATTACCGTTGATACAGGAGAACAAGAAAGCATTAATATTAAATTCACATGTAATACTACCACCAACACACAAGTGAGAAGTTGTTTTATATTCCTGGAACTAAAATCTACATTAAAAATTGGTGGCGTGGTAAAATAGTAAGGATTTAAGATGGTGACACCTTTGTTGGTTTCATTCATACATGCTAATGCTCCACTGTTTTCCTTGCCAGCATTTCAGTCCTTGCTGACAGTTACATTTAACCCTGTGATGATCTGTATAACTGGTTATAGCCCTTGTGCAATAAGATTGTCAAACAGAGAGCTAATGAGAGTGTTTTAAGACACTATGACATGTTAAGGTATCTCCCTTATATTCCTGGCTTTACAAATTTCCATGATTTGCTTCTGGAATTACTCAGTAATGGATCATGTTCACTTATAAGTTAAGTGGCTATGTAACACTGGAGCAATTTCAGAAAATTATTCTTTCTTCATAGGTTGCAGAAAATGTTTCTTACTTCCATTGTTCTAAAGACATTTAGAGCATATAAAGTCATATATCTTGAATAAATACTGATAAGCATGAAATACAAGATGATTCATAAACTACTGCACAACAGTGGCCCTTCATTATGACACAAGTGCCTTCCCTTGGAAAGAGCATGTACTATAAATCTACAAATCATATCTTCTATTCCACAGTCAACTGTGAAATTCAAAGCTTCAGAATAAGAAATACTTGGCAGGAAATGATGGTGCACAGCTTTTTTCCCAGCACTCAGGAAGGCAGAGGCAGTCAGATCTCTGTGAGTTCAAAGCCTGTCCAGTCTACAGAGTGAATTCCAGGACAGCCAGGGATAAAGAGAGGAACTGTCTCAAAAAATGAAAGAGAGAGAGAGAGAGAGAGAGAGAGAGAGAGAGAGAGAGAGAGAGAGAGAGAGAGAGAGAGAAACACACAGAACAGAGAGAAAGAGACAGAGGAAGAAATATTTTAATAAATACTGAAAAAAGTAAATGCTTATACATTCAGTTTGCATCATACATATCAGAAAAAGAACTATTTGGGGACATCAGAAGGAATGGTTTACAATGGAGAAATGGCCTTCTTTCTAGTTTGTTTCCTCACATCTGTGCTCTGAGAAGAAAACAGAATGGAACAAACAAAACAACAACAAAATAAATCCAAGAGAAATTTCTACAATCACAAGTTTCAATTTTAACACTCTCTTCATATTTTTATTTCTAATTTCCTGTCCACTCAAAGTTTTTTGTACTTGTAAGAAAATTATAAATGGAATATTACAAGAATGGAGATGTTCAAAAAGGAATGTTAAGGCTGTTAATGAGGTTGTTCAGTATAGAGGTAATACATGGGCTGATGCAGGAAGTATATGAGCAGGCTGAGCCAGGTCAGCCTCTATGGTTTAAGCTTAGACAGTTCTTGGCATGTGGCATCAGTGAGGTATTTTCAAGTTTTCTCATCTTTATGAAGCAATAGCCTTGACCCTAATGAGTTAGTAGTGACATTGATTAGTACATTATCACATAACTAGTTTAAAATCACTAGAGCTTATCACATGAATCCTAGAGATGAACTATACTGGTTGCAATTTTAAATACAACATGCTTGAAGATAAAAGGAGAAAGTGAAAAGTGAATAAATTACTTGGACAATAAGGAAGTAAAAGCTCTAGACTATTGAATGGATCTTTTAAACACATCATATCCACATGGCAGAAAAATGACAACTCATACCACATACAAAGGAAAACAAAATAAGAGAGTAGAGAATATGAGAAGAAAATATCATAGAATGGAGATATAGCTCAATGTTATAGTCCCTTGTGTCTGTGCAAGATGCTAACTTTCATTCTACACAATTAATAATAAGAAGAAACATGATGTGGGTAAAAGCCTACATAAAGTATATGATATTATATCAGTAGTCTGGACATATAAGGGTAGAAATGCATTGATAGATTATAATATAAGGGCAGCATGCCTCATTTGTTACAGACAGTCATGAAGCAAAGGTTTAAGTAATGAATATGTTGCTGTTGGTGCAGCCTCTTCTCAAAGCCCTCCTGTTGTGCTATTCATTTTATTTTATTATTACTCACCCATCTTTCCTTTCTTGGTTCTTGACTTTAATTGCATCCTGTACTCATACATTGATTTTGATTGCATGTCTGGGACATTTGTCATTCAACCACAAACCCAGTTTGGTTGCTGATTAGCTAAGCGCAGATTTCCTGTTAGCACTTTAGTAGAGGATTAGGTTTGTCTTCATGGTTCTTGCATGAGTGTTGTGAGAGAAATCATGTTAATGCTCAAGATTAATTTTAACTCAAAATTTCAAGTGATATATTGAATTTATATTAGAATAGAATCACTGTATCAACAGTGTTTTTAATTAAAGAGAAAATAAATCTATTTGAAGAGTGTTTTATAAAACAATATACATATAATGTGTTCTGAGAAAAATGTAAAGTTAGAGCCACTACAAGACTTTATGTTCATTGTTTATAAATGATAATTTTCTGCCAAGTTCTACAAGTCATATCTACACAGCAAGCATAAAGTTGCTCCAACAACCACAAAGAAAGTGTTAAAAAGTCAGAAATTGGAAACAAAATAAGGCTAATAAAAGTGTGTAAAGGAATAAGAAATATTGAGGAGAAGAAAAAATGGTTGAAGCAGTCATTAGCATTGACTCTTAACAGTATAAACAGCATTTGGAAATTCAGCTAAAGGATCTGAGAGGTATAAAAGACAGTTCACATTATGTCCTGGCAAATGGCTAAGTAGTATTTTTTCATTAAACAATTCATCTGAAGTTCTTTCATCTATATTAAAATTGTCTCAGAGGACAGAAGTTTCAGATATGTTTGTGAGACTTTGAGACTAAATCCATTTTCCATGATTTCTGTCAAGTACAAAAACACATTTAAATGAATTAACTGTGATAATCACTACTTTGAATTGATGTCTTTTGCAGCATTGCTCCCTACACTTTCATATTATTTCACTCAACTCAAGAGTCAAGAACCTTGCAGTTCCATGACAGTATCTATAAATATGGATAATTTCCATATCACTCGTACCAATATGTACTCTCTCTTATTCTATCTATTTACATAGGTATGTATGTACTGCAAAATTGAAAGGTATATTTCAAATGCAGCATCTATGTACCTGCTATTGTCATCCTTCCTCTAATTTTTTTCCATTTTTTTTCATGTCACCATTTAATAATTATGAATTAAGAATTTTCTGTATTAGTATAAGTTATTTAATTAGTATTGGGTCTCCTATATTTATCTGAGCTCTCTGAAGCAGAATATATTCTTCTTAAATTATATATGTAATGGTTAATGTTAGTTATTAACTTTATTTTTTATTATTATGAACAAAGTTGTCGCATTTTCTATCCTTGTATATCTTATTCAAGGTCCCTTCCCACTCCCATCACATCAGGTCATTCTCTCTTCTCCACATCTCCCCATCCCCTCATGGGCAGATGGTTCCAAGGTCCCAAGGTCCCAATATTGCTTAGTTCAGCCTCTATTCCTGACAAATCCAACATCAAGACTGAGTCAGGTGTTTCTCTTGGGAGAGTGGGATCCAAGGGGTCCATCCAAGATGTTTCTAATCCCAAGCTTTTCAGTGGTTGTGAGGTTGTGGTTTGCAGCAGCATGGGCATGCTTTGCTTTTTTTTTTTTTTTTTTTTTTTTTTTTTAAGAAACTCTACAGAGCATGTTATTCGGATACTGGTCCTGTAAGAGTATAAGGAATATGTCAAAAGGGATCGTGGTACAGGAAATATCCAATTTTAAAATAAGGCTGAAATTCTCCCTCTTGTGCGTGTGCATGTGCGTGTGCGTGTGTGTGTGTGTGTGTGTGTATTAAGAGATTGAAGTTTTAATAAAAGGAATAATCAGATCTTCTTCAATATTCATATTCATTGGGACTTTCCAAGTTTAATCTCTAATATATACTGTTTCTCATAAATGTTTTCTCTGAAAACAGTTTTCACATAACACTAACCACAGGAAGGGGTGGACATTTTACAAAATGTACTTTGTAAAAAAACCTGTTCTATTATTTTTTACTTACTATTCCTTAAAACCTAGGAACCATGCAGTCTGAGTGATATGTAATAGCTTCTTTTTTTTGCTCTTACTTAGTGCACTGAGATGTTACTCATACTGACTTCGTTTCCAAATGAAAATATTCCTAACCATATGTGCAAAAAATGATGGAAACAAAAACCTGTCATATTTCCATCCACATTCTTGTTGTGCTCATGATAGATGTTCTACATTTAACCATTGGATATAGCAATCAAGAATGTGAATAAGTTGAAAACCCACATTTTGAGCTCTCTTTGGTTCTGGTTCTGGTTCTGGGACCGGGTGCTGTCTGCAGAGCGTGCCCCAGCGCACTTTGGAGCAGGCTGAGATAAACTCTGCCTGTCATGGTCCCCTCAGCTGCAGCTAAGGGAATTTGCATGGCTACTCACCTCCAACTGAGCGAACAGATAAGGACTGTGGACCATGAAGGACAGACTCAGACCCCGCCCAGAGGTGAGGAGGGGTCAGCAGGTCCAAGGGCATGTATCCCTGCCAAGGGGAGGAGAGTTGGGTTCCCTTTGTTTTCAGCTCTGGTTCCAGGACAGGGTGCTGTCTGCAGAGCATGTCTCAGCACACTCTGGAGCAGGCAGAAATAAACTCTGCCTGTCATGGTCACCCCAGCTGCTGCTGAGGGAGTTTGCAAGGCTGCCACCACGCCTCCAATTGGTCAAACAGAGAAAGAGTGTAGACTTGAAATTCAGTCCACTGCACAGTACAGAAATAGTGATTAAGCAGACCTTTTCCTCAGAGGTCACAGGAGACACATAAGCCCGAGTGCCACAACTGACCAGGAGCCACCTAATCGTGAACCAGTAAAGCCATGGGCAGACACCAGTGCAAAAACTTACTTAATAATATAAAGAACAACAAGGTAACTCCAGAAGAAAGTGGCGATCCTACAAATACAAGACCTGAACTGAGCAATGAAGAGGAAACAGAAGGAAGCAACACCAAAAATTCCTTTTTGACGATCATCGAAGCTCTCAAAGAAGATATGAAAAATAGCCTTACAAAATAGAAGAAAATAAAAACAAAAATTGGAAGAGATCAACAAATCTATGAAGGAAACATGCCAGGAACTAAAAGCTGAAATAGAAGCAATAAAAAAGGCACACAATGAGGCAAAGATGGACATGGAAATTCTGAAGACAAAAACTGGAACCAGAGATACAAGCATAACAAACAGAGTTCAAGAGATGGAAGATAGAATCTCTGATGTGGAAGACTCAGTAGCTCAAATAGATATATCAGTCAAAGAAAATAGTAAAAATAAAAAAGCCTTAGCTCAAAATTTTCAAGAAAACTGGGACACCATGAAAAGACCTAATTTGAGAATAATAGGAATAGAAGAAGGAGAAGAATACCAGCTCAAAGGCACAGATAATGTTTTCAATAAAATCATAGAAGAAAACTTCCCGAACCTGAAGAAGGAAATGCCTATAAAGATACAAGAAGCTTACAGAACACCAAATAGATATGACCCCCCAAAAAATCAGTGCGCCACATTGTAATCAAGGCACAAAACATACAGAACAAAGAAAAAATTTTAAGAGTTGCAAAAAAGAGGGCCAACTCACATAAAAAGGCAGACCATCAGAATAACGCCTGATTGTTCAATGGAAACAATGAAAGCTAGAAGGGCTTGGTCAGAAGTTATACAGATGCTAAAAAAGCATGGCTGCCAAACTAGAATACTATAACCTGCAAAATTATGAATCACCATAGATGGAGTAAACAAGATATTTCATGACAAAGTCAGACTGAAAGAATATTTATCTACCATTCCAGCACTACACAGAGCATTAGAGGGAAAACTTCAACCAAAGGATCCCAGATACACCGATGAAATGACAAACAATCAAGAATTCCACAGAAGAATACTCCAGAGAAAGGATATACAAACAAGTTACGACCAAAAATGGCAGGAAATATCAATCAATAGTCACTAATTTCCCTTAATATCAATGGACTCAACTCACATATAAAATGTCACACACAACAAGATGGATACAACAACAGAATCCATCCTTCTGTTGCCTACAAGAAACACAACTAAACCACAAAGACAGACACAGGCTTAGAGTAAAGGGTTGGGAAAAGATTTTCCAGTCAAATGATCCTAAGGAACAAGCTGGGGTTGCAATCCTAATATCTAACAAAGTAGACTTTAAGCTAAAAGCAAAAAAAGGGACCAAGATGGTCACTACTTATTCATCACAGGAAAAATTGATCAAGAGGAGATTCAAACTTGAATCATTAAGCCCCTAATATAAGGGCATCTACTTATGTAAAAGAAACATTGGTAAAGTTTGAATCCCACATCAATTCTTACACCCTAATAGTGGGAGACTTCAATACGCCACTTTAAACCCTCGATAGAACAACCAGACAGAGACTCAACAGAGAAATAAAAAGTCTAAAAGAGGTTATGATGCAAATGGATTTAATAGATATCTACAGAAGCATCCACTCAAATGCAAAGGAATGTACATATTTCTCAGCTCTTCATGGACCTTTCTCCAAAATTGACCACATAATTTGTCATAAAGCAAATATCAACAGGAACAGAAAAATGGAAATAATCCCTTGTAACATATCAGACCATCAGGTCCTAAAGTTAGAGTTCAACAACATCAAAACCCAAAGAAAGCCTACCAACACATGGAAACTAACATCACTCAGCTGAACCATCTCTGGATCAAAGAAGAAATTAAGAAGGAAATCAAAGTCTTCCTAGAATTAATGAAAATTAATCCACAATGTATCCAAACTTGTGGGACACAATGAAAGCAGTCTTAAGAGGAATATTCGTAGCGCTAGATGCCTATATGAAAAACCTAGAGAAATCCCACACTAGAGACCTAACAGCTCAGCTAAAAGCCTTAGAACAATTAGAAGCAAACTCACCTAGAAGGAGTACATGGCAGGAAATAATCAAACTTAGAGCTGAAATCAATACAATTGAAACAAAAAGAACAATACAAAGAATCAATGAATCTAAGAGTTGGTTCTTTGAAAAAGTTAACAAGATAGATAAGCCCTTAGCCAACCTAATCAAAAAAAAAGAGAGAGAGTGTTCAAATCAACAAAATCAGAAACTAAAAGGGGGACATAACAACAGACCCCCAGAAAATACTTAGAATTATCAGATCATATTTTGAAAATCTGTATTCCATAAAAATGGAAAACCTAGAAGAAATGGACAGCTTTCTGGACAGGTACCATCTACCAAAATTAAATGAAGATCAGATTAATTACCTAAATGGGCCTATAACCCTTAAGGAAACTGAAGCTGTCCTTAAAAACCTCCTCAAAAATAAAAGTCCTGGTCCAGATGGTTTCAGTGCCGAATTCTACCTGATATTCAAAGAAGGATTACTACCATTACTCCTCAAACCATTTCACACAATAGAAACTGAAGGAATATTGCCAAATTTCTTTTATGAGACCAAAATCACCCTAATACCCAAACCACTCAAAGACACAACAAAGAAGGAGAATTATAGACCAATTGCCCTCTTGAATATTGATGCGAAAATTCTCAACAAATTTTGGCAAACCGTATTCAACAAAGTCTAAGAAATATCATCCCTGGGCAGGGAGCAGACAGTCCCATGGTCCCACTGACCCAGTAATGCTTAGATCAGTCTCCACTTCTGGCCAAATCCAGTTCTTTCCCTCCTCCCTCAAGAGTGAGTCAGGTGTTCCTCTAGGTGGAGTGGGATCCAAAGGGTCAGTCCAGGGTGTTTCTGATCCCAAGCTGTTCCATGGTTGTGGTTTGCTGCTTGGGCATGTTTGACTTTTTTTCTTGTTTGTTTGTTTAGAGACCATTAGTGAGTGAGTACATCCCCTGCTTATCTCTCTGAGTTTGTGAGACTTCGCTCAGGAGGATATTCTCCAAATCCATCCATTTGCCTGTGAATTTTAGAATATCATTTTTCCTTACTGCTGAGTAGTATTCCATTGTGTAGATGTACCACAGTTTGTTAATCCATTCTTCAGTTGAGGGACA
>PVIH01005765.1:0-119589 GCA_004025045.1 Sigmodon hispidus
TAGATGCCCATTCCCCTTAGCTGTTCTAGATGCCCATTCCCCTTAGCTGTTCTAGATGCCCATTCCCCTTAGCTGTTCTAGATGCCCATTCCCCTTAGCTGTTCTAGATGCCACTCTCTTGTCACCATCCTCTAAGGTCTCCCACCTACTTAGAACAAATCTGACAGCCCTCCCCACATCCACAGCCCCACATGGTAGAGCCACAGCCTTCAGACTCCCACAGCATCCTCTTGGACACTCTGCCAATCATTATCTCAAGTAGAGCATACCAGCCTTGCTCCCATTCAGAAGTCGAAGCTTGTCTTCTGGTCCCCTAGGGTATTCTCTCTGAGACCTCACTCCATTCAGTTTGGTCTCTGCACAAACACTCCCCAGAGGGGCTCTCTCTGCCTTCTGTGTTTCTATCGCTATCCCTGCCTACCTACTTTGACTCTAGCTGGTAACTCTGGTATCCTGGTTGCAAAGTCCTCATCAGGACTGGAGGTGTCCGCAGACCTCCTGTTGAACAGTCAGCTGCAAGAGGGCAGGGCTCTGCACCCAGATTTTGCAAAAAATATCACCCTTTCTTGTGGCTGCAAGGACTATTCATCACTCGTGTGTGTGTGTGTGTGTGTGTGTGTGTGTGTGTGTGTGTGTGTACATGCACGTGCTGGTACTTTTTGTGTGTTTAAAGTCAAAATCACTCATTTAAGAGTAGTTATTGGGACTGGAGAGATGGCTCAGCGGTTAAGAGCACTGTCTGCTCTTCCAGAGGACCCGGGTTCGATTCCCAGCACCCACATGGCAGCTAACAACTGTCTGTAGTTCCAGTTCCAGACAAACACCAAGGCAAATAAATAAATAAAGTTTTTTTTTTAAAAAAAAAGAGTAGTTATTAAGGTAGTGCCATTTAGTGTGTTCAAATTGCTAAGTAATTACCACCTACATAGATTTCTAAAATATTTTTATCATACTACATAATCCTCTAGCCTTTCAATGTCCATTCCCCACTAACCTCTCCTCCAGTCCCTTATGCCCTTCAAAATATATTCTGTCCCTATAGAATTTATTTTATATAAACAGTCATAGCTATACATCATTTGTGTATGGCCTCTCTCAATACACAGTGTTGACTGACAAAACACACCAAAGTGTATATTCTAGCATTACTGTATAATATTCTAGTGTGTGACTCTATCACGCTGTTTTGCATGCCTTTGGGCCTTTCTGACTAAAGTCACTATGGATGCCTAGCAGTTCACATTCCCACTCACCATGTAAAAGAACTGGATAGACAGCACAGGCACTGAGCAGGTAGTAAGCGTTGTCAAGAGGAGTGTTAAACATTATTAAAATCACTATTAATGCGTGGATCTTAGAGGAAAGCCTACCACTTTACCAAACATTCTAAAAGTTGTTGTGTTAGCCACAGATAAATGTAGCTCTTACGCCTCATTAAAGATACTCCTTTGTAGCGGATAGACCGTTTCAGAAAACCTCAAATGTTATTTTTTCAAATTATTACCCTCCTATTGGCCTGGAATGGGTTTTTGATTTAAAAGGTTTTTTTTTTTTCCATATCTCCCACTGCTCCCCCTCCCCTCCCTCCTCCCAGTCCTCCCAGTCCTCCTCCCATTCCATCCCTCCTTCCAGTTCCCCAAGCAATGGATAGAGGCAGAAGCAAAAATCCATAGCTAAACACCAGGTCGGGTTCCCAGTCCAGCTAAGAGAGAGAGAGAGAGAGAGAGAGAGAGAGAGAGAGAGAGAGAGAGAGAGAGAGAGGATTAGGATAATGAGGAGGAGACTCACAGAGATGGCTGACCCAAACTATTGGGAGTTCACTGACTGAAATGATCTCTGAGGAACCTTCATGGAAAGGAACTAAACGCTCCAAAGGTAGATGACTGTCAAATGGCGTGGGCAGTTTGGATCAGACAATGTTCCTGGTACATGAACTGACATCTCAGAGTCCATTCCCTACAAAGGAATGGTTCTTCCTTGTGGGTTTTAATTTGCCTTTGCTTAGTGACTAAAGATTTTGAGCATTCCCCTATGAACACTGGCTAGTTGTAGAATATCTATTTGGGCAAATGTCTATGTGAACATCTAAAAAGTATTCTGAGTTGCACTTTTATACTCTCAATAAGCATTTCTTTAGTGAAAAAATACAAAATACATGATTCAAGGTTCTTCCCAGGACTTGGCTTTGTAGATCCACTATGGATCAAACCCTATTCCTCAGACGTAATTTCCCTCATGCCTCAGTTCACCTGAAGATCCGCTGTCAACCCAGTAAACACAGTTGTCTCTGAATTACCACAGCCCCCCATTCCTTCCTTCAGTCTTCTTTTCTTCATCTTATTCTTTTTTGCTCAAATTCAGTGAAGGAACACTCCTTTTATGAAGTCAGTATTACCCTGACAAAATCAGATAAAGATAGAGTAATGGGGTCAAAACAGAATTAGAGGGTATGCTCCCTGATGGACACAGGTGAAAATTTTCTCAATAAAATACTTGCAAACCAAATTTAAAGGTATATCAAAAAGATCAAGTGTACCTAATTCCCCCCTCAAAAAGAATAGGGATAATTTTACATGCAAACATCAATAAATGTAATGTATCACATAAATGGGCCCAAGGTAAAGAAATCACATAATCATCTCAATAGTTGCAGAAAAAGTACTTTAATAAAATTCACTATCTCTTTATTATTCAGGAATTATCCTGAAAAGACTAGGAAAGGCAATGATATTTCTCAACATAATAAAGGCTATATATGACAAACCTATAGCCAATATCATGCTGAATGGAGGAAAACTCAAAGCATTTCCATTAAAAATAAGAAGCTAGGTAAAAGTGGTGCACGCCTTTAATCCCAACACTTGGGAAGCAGCAGCAGGTGGATCTCTGTGAGTTCAAGGCTAGCCTGGTCTACAGAGTGAGTTCCAGGACATTACACAGAGAAACCCTGTCTATAAATAAACAGATAGATAGATAGATAGATAGATAGATAGATAGATAGATAGATAGATAGATAGATAGAAAAACAAAATTTTAAGAAAAGTACTCCTTTTTTTTTTTTTTTTTTTTCCTTTTTAGTGTTTTGAGACAGGGTTTCCCAGTATAGCCTTGAGACATTTCTCAGGGTGACTTTTAAGCACAAAAACCATGTCCTGGGCTGACATACTTCAGTTAACCAGAACAGTTAGCCAGAAACAGAACTATAGAAGCCAAAAAGCAAGGTCAAAGTCTACTTAGAGATTTCCCCAGAGCTATGGACTTCTGTGGATTAGACCTTTGTTTTAGTTTTGGCAGGTGGTGCTGTCCAAGTGCTGAGTTTTATGCCCTGAATGGTGCTTCCATCATGGAATCAGTTGTGCTAAGGTCTAAGGGGGGGTCTGCTAATACTGGGCCCCTGTTATAAAGAGCACTTGTTGCTCTTTCAGAGTACTGGACTTCCGTTTCCAGCAACCATATTGGGAGGCTCACGATCATCTATAATTCCAGCTGCAAGAGACCTGACACTCTCTTCTGACCTCCTTGGTACTGGTCCACACACAATTACACCAGACCCAGAAAAGCAAATGTGTGTTTTCTCTCCTATATGAAATCTAAATTTAGCTACACACACACACACACACACACACACACACACACACACACACCATGAAATCCGAGTAGAGACTATTTGAACAGGGGGAATTGGCAAGGGGGGGAGTGTGGCGGGGTAAATATGAGCAAAGCACAATGGTATGCATATGTGTATGAAAATATCATAAAACTCATGATTTTGTGCACAACCAAAGACAGTAACTTAGAAGACTTCAGATGATGAGAGTGTTTTTAAGAAGTATACTAAAACCCCAGAAAGCAGGAAAAAGCAAAAGCAAAGCCAATACAACAAATGCTAGTCAAGAATTGGCAATGCATATTCCCTGTAATAGACTTTTTAAAAATAGGAAAGTTGAAAAATTCAAGATAAGAACTAAAAAAAAAAAAAAAAAAAAAAATCAGTGTTTCTCAGAGTTAAACAGAATAAATTTTCAATTTCTAGCCAGGCATGGTGGTGCACATCTTTGATCCCTGCCATTAGGAGACTGAGGCAGGTGGATCCTTGTGCATTCCAGGCCATCCAGGACTAGATGGTTGCCACGCGCCACCTCGTCCTGCAAGGAGCACGCAACACCGGATCCTTCTCTTTGCAGTTTATTCGGGTCTTTAATTATCTTCTTGTCTCTCACTCACTCACTCACTCACTCTCACTCTCAGACGTATGACGAATGACCCACTCTCTCACACACTCTTAGACGAACGACGAACGACCCCGGGGGGAAGTCCACTCGTGACTAAATACCCTCTGGGCCTCCAATCCCGGTAAGCCACGTGGACATTGCCCATAGGTCCCGAGGCGCCCGGAAGCAAGCCACTATCCTTGCCTACAGCCAATAAGGAGTTGTTTACGCCCGAGAGCACTCACCATCCCATCAGGAAGGTGGAAGGAGGAAACCAGCCCCACCTTTAGGGCGTGGTACAACGCAGCTCCCTACAGATGGTAAGAGCTTGTTTTGTAATTTTCTTTTAATTAAAAAAAAATAAAATAGAATTTGATAGTCTTTTTTTTTTTCTTCCCAAGACAAGGTCTCACTATGTAGCTCTAGCTGTCCTAGAAGTCAGTATATAGACCAGGCTGACCTTGGACGCTCAGATATCTGCCTGTCTCTGTCTTCCAAGGGTTAGATTAAAGGCATGCATCTGTTAAAATTTAATAACCTTAAAAATCATTAATCAGAATTGTAGATACGGTGGTAATTTTCAGACATGTTTTTTCCCTAGGAACTGTCATAGGATAATATGTTCTATAAAAATAAGGCCTACATCTGAGAAAGGTGAACCTAGCGTGAAGGACAAAGTAAACCTCTCAGTGAAGATCTCAGTGTAAAAGATAAACCAGAAGCTCACAGAAAGCCTGTGAGTAGAGATGAGAAAATACATATTTAAAACTCCATGCTTGGGACTGGAGAGATGGTGGAAAAGCACTTGTTGCTCTTTGAGACAGCCCCAGTTCAGTTCCCAGCACCCTCATCTGGTGGCTCACAAGCACCTGTAGCTCCAGCTCCAGAGGCACCCATGAAAGGCTGCCTGCTACCCCAGTGCAGAGCACAGGGGCGTCCACACAATGAGGAAGGACCCTGAGAGCTGTGAGAGCCGCTGATGCAAATGAGTGGCAAGGGAAGGGGGCAGGCAGGGAAGAGAAAAACAAATCCTTCAATTTACCCTATCTGAGAAAAGTCTGAGGGTAAATCAGGAAAAGCAAGGTAACCACTAGGCCCAAGAAAGTTCTGGAAAGGCTGTGTACTTGTGGTGTACCGTTTCTGTGTCAAGAGTAGCATACAGTGTAACAATGATGGAATACTGAACTATTACTAAGAGGCCACTATAAGCATATGGAGAGCAGGGTGGACAAACCGCAACAGACTAAGTCTTCATCCTCACAGAAAGAACTCAACAGAGAACACCTAAAATTAGAAAATACGATTTTCAATATATTGGGTTAGTGAGGTGGCGGGGGCATAGTTAAAAGAGACTAAATGATGGGGAAAGATGCCAGGAGAAAATTAGGAAGCCCTGGTTGTTTTCATTGTTACTTAGAGTCATTGAGTAAATGTGAACAACTGTGTTTGTGATGTTAAAATTAAATGTCAATAAACTTCACCATAACATCACCGCTGCCTGTGGACCAACAGACCCCATGGAAAAGCAAAGAGGCAAATGACAGTCTGGAAAAGGTTTTAGCAAACCTTCAACAGGAGCTAGGATTCAAGAGGTCCTTCAGGGCAACAGACATGGGTGCAAGACTAAACAACTTTCTTAAGACTGTGCTGTTATTGGAACAAATACCTGTGACACCCAGTTAAAAGGAAGAGAGATTTATTTTGGCTCACAGCTTAAGGGATTTCAGTTTACCATTTTAGGATCCATTCCTTTGAGGCCTGCAGCCAAGTCCAGCTTCATGTCAGGTAAGGAAAAGCAGAAATGCCTATCTTGAAGCAGCCAGAAAACATAATTAGACAGAGAGGAACAGGCCAGAATAAACTATAACCTCCAGAACATGTGCCCAGTGACCTATCTGTCTGAGGTGGACCCCACCAGCTAAAGTTATAGCATCTCCCACTGTGGTACTGCCTCTTGGGAACAGAGCCTTCAAAACATGAGCCGTCGGGGGACATTTCATACTCAACCCATAACACAGACCAAGGACAGAATAGGCCACGTGGTACAAAGAGATACCAATGGCCAGAATGCAGCAACAAAAACATCTCAAAAAAGACAAAAAAGAAAAAGAGAAAACCTAAAACAGATACCAAGAACTGGGTATCGGCAAGTGTTTCACTCCTGGGAGTCCTCACAGCTTGGTGAGGAGGCACAATGGCACTATCTCCATGTCACCCAGGAGTAGGCAGACACCACAAGGCTGGGTAGCTTGCCCAGGGGTACTGAAGCTCAGGTACTCTTCAGAATCACACTGCCCCAAATCCTCATTAGAAACCCCAGGGGAAAGCCAGGTGACCTCACTTTCCATCTTCACAGCTTGGCAAAATTCAGAGGGCACAGGAAGATTAGGACTGTACTGCTGAGAAGGCAGTAAGCATTGTCAAAAGAATTGTTAAATGTTATTAAAATCAGTATTAATGCATGGATCTTAGAGGAGCGCCTACTACACTGTGCCAAACAGCATAAACTTGCCCTTATAGCCACAGATAAATGTAGCTCTCACGCATCAGAAAAGATGCTTCTTTTGCAGCAGATAGACCATTACAGAAAACCACAAATAATCAAAATATAGACTGACTGGTCAAGGCATGCCAAACTACAGTGCAACCCTTGTACTGAAGACTCAGGGAATGCCAGAGGACCAGGACATCATTGTGTTTCCTAGAAATAAATGGGAAGCTACGCATATGATACCTCAACAACAGGGCTGCCTACACAAAACTTGAACAATAACGGTACCAATAGACATGCTATCTCAGAACGGGGAAATCTCCCTGGGGCCACACCCCTACACAAACTACAGGTAACTGCTGACCCCTGAAACTAGTCTTTCCAGGGGATGAGTCTCTAGTTGGTTATCCTATACCAAGTGGTCAGCCCTGAAGTCGTAACCATACACATAACACCAAAAGGGCTCAGCATGTTGTATTTCTGCATTTCTGTATTTATATGTGTTTGTGTGTATAACAATAATAAATAACAAGAAGCTACCAACTTGAGAGGGGGTGAGGGAGAGCATGAAAGAAGTCAGAGAGGTGACAAGTATCACAGAAATCCTAAATGGCAGCTTTACTGGACACACAATATATCACCACAGACAAGGGGATTAAAGGGAGGAAAGTAAAGGGGAAATTATGCAGTTATATTTCATTTTAAATGTATTTTAAGTTTAGGGTTTCTATTGCTCTGAAGGAACACCATAACCATAGCCACTCCTGTAGGAAAAGAAATCCATTTCATTGTATAGCTTACATTTCAGAGGTTTAGTGTATTATTATTGTGGTGTGCAGGCAGACATGGTGCTGGAGAGGTAGCTGAGAGTTCTACATCATGCAGGCAACAGGAAGTGGTCTGTCTCACTGGGTGTGGCTTGAGCATATACAAGACCTCAAAGCCCGCCCCCACAGTGACACACTTCCTCCAACAAAGCCACACCTCCTTAAAGCGCCACTCCCTATGGGGGCCATTTTCTTTCAAACCACCACAGTTCTTTAAACTCTCTGATGTTTATTTTCCTATAAATAGACTATGCTGTGGGGCTGGAGAGATGGCTCAGCAGTTAAGAGCACTGACTGCTCTTCCAAAGGACCCAGATTCAATTCCTAGCACCCACATGGCAGCTCCCAACTGTCTGTAACTCCAATCCCAGGTATCTGACACCCTCATACATATATACAGTCGGGCTAAACACGAATGCATATAAATAAAAATTTTTTAAATAAATAAATCTATGCTGTTGGATGAGGAATTTGGTTTTTTTTTTTTTTAATTTTTTTAAGACTTTATTTATTTGCCTTGATGTTTTGCCTGGAACTGGAACTACAGACAGTTGTTAGCTGCCATGTGGGTGCTGGGAATCGAACCCGGGTCCTCTGGAAGAGCAGAGGGTGCTCTTAACCGCTGAGCCATCTCTCCAGCCCCGGATGAGGAATTTGAATTCCTAATTGGCACTATTTAACTCTTCCCTGATGCCCTGGCTACCTTGAACAAAGGATTCTCAGCCTGGCAGCCAATTGAACTACCCATAAGCCCACTTTTGATTGTTCTGAGTACTCCACTGACACTCTGAGAAGCTACAGAACAGCCATAGGTGCTTACTGCTGAAGCCCAACTCCAGCTCCTAAAGGTGCAGCCACAGCCACAGCTGGTTCCAATGGTCTACTCTGAACTGACTGCTGTCACAAAACTTGAACTCTACAGGAACCTGCAACATTTCCACCCAGATCAGAGGTGGAGCGTATCCTCTGACAGCCTAGCGTTGACTGTTCTGTCTGATCTATAAAAAACAATTGCTGTGATTTATGTCCATAGCATCCTTCACATGCCTGAAGCTCCACTGTGATTGACTATATAAGCAGGTTCATTTGGATTGCTTTGTGATCTAGCTGAGACACAATTTCCTGGGCTACCCCCTTGACACACGGACACACACACACCAAAATAAACAACAACAAAAGAGTGTGGTAACATTGGGCCCAATGCAAAGCTTCTCACTAGTGGTAGTTTTCTTTCCGAGTAGAGAAGGCTGAGCTGGTGCAGTGATGGTGGACCAGCAATGCTATAGCAATAGCAAAGTCATAGAAGTGCTCAGGAGCCAGAACAATGCCAATTGTAGAGCCAAAGGAGCAGCCAGCAGCTGTGGCTGTTGCAATGGTGGCGCAGCAGCAGCAGCTGGCCACCAGGAATAAAGCATCAATAACAGCAGCAATGAAGACATGCAGTGGAGTGGCGGCAGAACTGGACAGTCTGATAGCAGTCGAGATGGTTGTGACAGGTGTCATAGGAGGGTGACAGCAGAGGGAAGCAGCATCAGTAATGGCCAAAGGTGCCTCCCCCCACCCCCCGGGGGAAGGAGATAACTGTGACAGTGGCCATAACATCACAACTCACCGAAATGGTTCCAGAGTGGCTCAGGAGGGATGGAGGGGCAGAAATTAAAAGAAGGCAGAGAGATGAGGCTGAAGGACCATGGAAATGGCTTTTTAAAAAAATGAGCAGTGAAGGACAGCAACTGTTGGTCATGGTCACTGGAAAAATTCCAGAGGGCTGCCAGGGATTATTATGAGACAAGTGTCTCAGACACCATAGAAACAGACAGAGTATCAGGAAAACCCAGCTTGAGTCAGTAGGGTGGGAAGGTCCATGTCCCTTCCTGGGACATGAAATATTCTCCTAAATGACCAGTGGCAGGGTAAGCCCTGGTGTGGATCAGAACAGTGGTCACCATTGAGCCATTAAAAACACGTCCTGACACCTCCAGTCCAGTGTTTCCTCTTTACCTGTATCTTTGAACTAGGAGAAGATACCCTGGTCCATGAGTCACACATTTCCTTATGATGTCATGGCCATCTCCTCCTTTAACCCCTGTCCTGCCCCTGCAAAAGCTAAAGGAGCAATGCCAAGAGGGGAATGAACATCTGGATCCCTGCCCTCCCACCATGGTCAGTTCATGCTGTGTAAGACCGTCAGATTCACTTTCCCTGGGGTGGAGACTTATCCCTTGATAGAGGGAAGCCCTGGATGATGCGATGGGCTTCAGAAATAAATAGGAAGCAGGGGCATTGGACGTACCCCAGAGAATAGCCTTCACCCATTACTCAATAAAGCATTTACTTATTTTGTTCTATTATTAATAAAAACTCAGGAGTCAGATATTGGGGTGCAACCCTGATATAGATCAGGAGCGCAGTGGAGAAATGACAAGCTGACACTTTCTTCACTTTCCCAGATTGAAGAGCCCAAGAATCTTTCCAATCCCTTCTCTCTTTCTGTACCTCTCTATCTGGATCCTCCAAAATCTCTATGGCTAATTCTGGTTAGCTAGTCGTGGACTCCACCCCTTGGCTCAAGGTTTAACAGTCTCAGAATATCATTGTACAATCAATATCCCACAACAACCCAACTATCATAGTGATCTGTTGTGATAAGACACCATGACCACAGCAATGCTTATAAAAGAAAGCATTTGATTGGGGCTGGCTTACAGTTTCAGAGGTTTAGTCTATTTTCATCATGGCAGAAAGCATGATGGCATGCAGGCAGACATGGTGCAAGAGAAGGAGCAGAGAGAGTTCTACAAATGCATCTGCAAGCAAGAGAGAGAGAGAAAGAGAGAGAGAGAGAGAGAGAGAGAGAGAGAGAGAGAGAGAGAGAGAGACTTGGGGCTTGGAATGGGCTTTTTAGAACCTCAAAGCTCATCCCCAGTGATACACTTTTTCAAACAAGGCCACACTTCCTAATCCTTCCAAATAGTGACACCCTCTGGTGACCAAGCATTCAAATCTATGAGCCTATGGGGCCATTCTTATTCAAACTACCATACCAATCCAATTCTGGTTTCAGGAGTCTGATCAAGGTAACGAAAGGAAAACACCAGAAACAAAAGAAAAAGAGAACAAAAAGCAACTGAAGGTAAGTGAGAAAACTGGAGATGACAAACCCACGATCTCACAGTCCCTAGACTTAGAAGAGCCAGCTCTGGCCCCACTGGATTGGTTCAGCATTGATCTGTCTCCAGAATCCCCTCCCTAAGTAATCAACGTACAGGGCACAAGGAAGATGAGACCCAGGGTGGTGAGAAATGGGAAGGAGGACAAAGGGTTGATATGAGCCCAAAGGGCTATGGAGTGACTTGAAAGACAGGAGTAGGGGGCTGGAGAGATGGCTCAGCGGTTAGGAGCACGGTCTGCTCTTCCAGAGGACCTGGGTTCGATTCCCAGCACCCACATGGCAGTTAACAACTGTCTGTAGTTCTAGTTCCAGGCAAAACACCAAGGCAAATAAATAAATAAATAAAGTTTAAAAAAAAAAAGAAAAAGAAAGATAGGAGTAGACAGTCATAGAAATGAGGTGAGGGAGACCCTGGATGGCTAGGACACTGTGTAACACACTGGTGAGCAGCATCCTGTATAGTGGGATTATGATGGTAATGTAAATATTTGTCTCACCTATGGTTTAAGAAAAGCTGATTGGCCAAAGACAAACAGGAAGTGTGGGCGTGGCTAAAAATATCTTAAAAATATCTCAAAGCAAAGATAGACACCAGATACGAATGCCAAAGAGGAAATGGCAGCAGAAACAAAGAAAAAAACTAAAATGCTACTCTTAAAAAAAAAAATACCAACCCACATGGCTAAACAAAATAAGTTAAATTCAAATAAAAGAGCTAACAAGCTATATGTCTAGGCCCTAAGTCAATCACATAAAAATAATATAAGCCTATATATGATTATTTAAGGCTAAACAAAGCTAAAAATAAAACTAAACTTCTAGTCCAGGCCCAGAAAGTCTGGTCCCAAACTTAAAACAACAACTCTGAGCTCAGGACCAAGTACCAGGCCATAAATTCAAAGTTTCTTCCCTGTAAGAACCCTTTATATACACAAAGGAAAGCATTTTCCTCCGTCCCCGCTGCGAAGTCCGTGTGGCAAGTGTTATCCCGCTTCATAGATAAGGATATGGGATCTCAGAGGGTGAGAGGTAGGGCAAGACAAAGATACAGGGAAAACCCCACCTGTCTCCCCATGTGTCAGGAAAGGGGCGATTATTAGAGTCCCATCTGTTTGACTGTGACAAATGCACTGAAAATCTTTGTTAGTTGCTTCTTGCAAAAATATGCCAAACAGCCCAGATCTCACTTTTTGACCCCCT
Organism: Sigmodon hispidus; assembly: GCA_004025045.1. NCBI lineage: Eukaryota > Metazoa > Chordata > Mammalia > Rodentia > Cricetidae > Sigmodon > Sigmodon hispidus. The sequence continues at coordinate 11,902 of PVIH01005765.1, forward strand.
ACCCCTAAGTACTAAATTTTCTCTGATATATACAGTCCCCTCCTCCCTAAGCATGGTGCTATTCTCAGAGACTCCAGAATCCACTGATGGGGCTCACTTCCCATCTCCAGTGGCTTCCACTTCCATCAATCACCCATGCCTGGGCATGCACCATAGACCACAGTTTTACAACATGTGTAATCCTTTACAAAGCAGGTCATCCTTCACAGATCACTTATTTTGTAACAGTAAGAAATGAAGCAAGGACAGAGCAGACAATCTAAGCCTTTCTCTCAATCATTAATAACTACCCATAGTAATTTTATGTGATCCTCTCCTCTGTCACACCCACTGTGGCCCCATTCCTGTGTGTTCACCCTCCTCACCCTGCTGAGGCTCTGACACCCTGGACTAGGCCTCTCTCTCTGTGGATGCCCTGCTATGCTCTAGTTGGCCTCTCTAATCACCATGCCCTGTCATTCTCCATATTCATGTTCTTCTCTCCCGCTCAGGCCCCAGCACTATGCCAGGCAATTTCTCCAGGTGAAAACAGTCCTCTCTAGGGTGAGGCTCCTGCCTTCTCATTGGTCTGCTGACCCATGCAAAGGTCCCTTCATTCACCTCAGCACAGGAAGTATCAGCCTCTTGGTGTGAGCCTGTTTATATCACAATTCTGACTCTCTGAAGACCACGGATGCCCTTCTCATCCCAAGAATATGACACGTTAGAGCTGGGAACTTGGACTCCTGTGTGGACCCCTCTTACCTTGGCCTGGACTCCCTGCTGGGGACCCCTCTTATTCCCATGCCTTACCTGGCTTAATTTAAGGCTGACTTCTTTGTCCAGCTGTGTTTACTGTCCAGTGCACTGATTTTCAGTTCACGAAAAGGGAACTAAAGAGAGATGGGGAGAAAATACACTTTTAGATTATTTTATGAAGGAAACAAGACACCTGTAGAAGAAACTTTTTAGTCACTGGCTAAAATCTGCTTTAGGGTTTCACTTCAAAGAAAATATAAATATCCTGAAACTCAAAAACAATAAACACACAAACAAAAAATCCACCAGAATTCCTGATATTGGATCCAAAGGGAGGTCAGAGCTTGTGACCCTCTACACACTCATATGAATAACAGAAGAATGAATCATTTAAAAAATATCTATTGTACCTTTAAAAAGAATGTGAGAAGGAGCAATCCATAGGCAATAACAGTGTAGAATCCCTAAAAGATAGAAGGCAAATGTAACAAAACAAAGAAAATATGTCACAGCTGTAAATTGTTTTTTAATAATTTTTTTTATATAATTGGGAAAGTGAAGAGAATCCACTCAGGCCACCCAAGCTCAGAAGCAGCCAGCTGCTTGAGTCTGGGCTACCAGGGGGCTGTTTGGACTCTTCCTCCAGAGGAGCAATTGACTTGTCTGTCTCCAAGAGGACTGAGGCTGGCTCAAAGAGCCATAGCAGGGTCTGGTGCCACACCCTTACCAGGACACTGACACCACATTCCCAACAGCTTACCCATCCCACAGAAACAGACAATCCAGAAGTGAGGAAGCCAAGAGAATCAAGGGAAGGAATAGCTCACAGGCCTCAGATGATTTCTCACTGTTGACAAGAGGGTTTGCCAGAGGCCCTTTAAAAAACCCAGTGTGGATCTGCCAGGAGTGGATGCTGAACTAAGTCATATTGGGACCTTGGGACCTCCTGCCCTTGCTGGGGAGGAGATGGGGAGATGTGGAAAAGAGAGAGTGACTGGAGGGGGTGGGAGGGGGAAGAGACCTTGAATAAGGATATACACGGATAGAAAATGTGACTTTATTCATAATAATAAAAAGAAAAAAAAGAAAGGAAACCCAGTGTGAAATCAGGCAACTGACAAACACAAGTTGTGTTCAGGGGAAGGTAGGCCTCCACTTGTAGTCAGGATACAAGGCCTGTGTTTAGGCAGTTGTGTGCATATTAGAATCAGCACTGATTCGGACACAGAACAATTTACTTTGTCCTTTGTTTCTGATTATAGAAAAAGCAAACTCAAGACAAGAAAATTAAAGCTGCAAAGGCAGATGAAACTTCACTGCAGAAAAAGAAGCCAATTAAAATGGAACCCCTACCCCAGCCACAGGTAGGGGGTGTAGGACCCCAATGTTGGGGGCAGGGGGACCTCTGATCTAACACATCTTTTAAGCCAAGGCTTTGTGTGTGGCCCATACCTTAAGACAGTCATGGAATTGATGCTCCAAGCTTGGAACATGTGGGAGTGAAGGGTCTGAGTAAAACCATTACCCTGAATAACAATCAGAAACTAAGACTGTCCCAGCTAACTGGGGCAGTTACACCTCAGTTACACTCCCCAACACTGCTATGAATAGGGCTTGCTTATCCCTGACTGTCTTATCCGGTCCCTTGTGGGCCTTGGGGAGACAGATGACTGAGGTACAAAGATTGGTGTGTGAGGGAGGAAAAATCCCAGAGGGTAGGAGGAGAACCATGTGAAGCTGGGGGATGGTGTGTGTGTTGGTGAATAAATAGCCAAAAAGGAAGCATCTCATGCTCCAAAGTATGTGAGAGCATGGAACACGTGTGTGTGTGTGTGTGTGTGTGTGTGTGTGTGTGTGTGTGTGTGTGTGTAAGATATGAGAAGTGAGGCAAGTTAAATAGAAGAGAAAGACCCCAAATTGTCCAGAGGATGGGAACAATCTTAAGACCTGACAGAGGGAGGTAGAAGGCTGTGAATTAAGGCAATAGAAAAGTTCTGCAGATGGGAGATTCTGAAGGAAGAGGTCAAGGGGCCCTGGAGGCATCAGATTCAAGATGGTTCTATAGACCCCAGGGCTCTTCTAAACTGGCCAGTCCAGCTCCATGGAAAGCCAGAAAAGGTACCAAGAGCAGATGTACCCCATTCTATAAATGGAGACATTGAGACTGAAGGTGATGCATGACTGAATATATACATTAATGAACAGGACAGAAAGGTAACCAGAGGCTGAATGCCCTTCCTGGTATCCAAGAGGCCCCTGGTTTCCCGTGCTGAGACTAAGGTATCTGAGGACTATCTCCTGAGTGTTCTTTTCTTTTCACATAACCACTTCTCTTCACAATAGCAGCTGTCCGATAACATAGTGCTGGCAAGCATAAAGATTCAGGCCTGGTGGCGAGGCACACTGGTACGTCGGACCCTGCTGCTTGCTGCCCTCAATGCTTGGACCATCCAGTGCTGGTGGAGGCAGACAATGGCCAGGCTGATGGAGAGGAAGTTACAGAAGGTGATGGCCTGCAGCCTGAGGCAAGTATGTGCAGTTGTGAAGTTGCAGTCCTGGGTACGAATGTGGCTTACTCGTAAGCGTTACCTCCATTTGCGCAAACTGCAAGACTCCAAGAATCATCACTACATTTGTAAAAGTAATAACACAATCCAGGGCTGCTATGAGCTTATAAGAAACAAGCTAAAACTTCAGGTTAATATCTATTTTGAATCAAAAATTTGCCAGATGTCAGACTGCATACCTTTCCCAATAAAGAACTGATCAGGGTTGCTCCTAATGCTGTCTCTGGGTCTTTTTTAAAAAATTTTATTTATTTATGTATTTATTTATTTATTTGCCTTGGTGTTTGCCTGGAACTGGAGCTACAGACAGTTGTGAGCTGCCATGTGGGTGCTGGGAATTGAACCCATGTCCTCTAGAAGAGCAGTCAGTGCTGTTAACCACTGAGCCATCTCTCCAGCCCTGTCTCTGGGTCTTTGTAAGACAAACTGCTGGATGTCCTAGCCTGTATGACAGGTCAGGAAAATGACTTAAAGCACAAGTATGCTCTGAAGAAGCAAGAGGGAATGTCTGCATTCTCTGGAGACAGAATTTGAGAGCCTTAAGCTGCATGATCAAGATCTATTATTGATTAGCAATGTCTGCTGGTTGGAATATTGGTGTTGTAGGGTTCAGGTGTTGCATAACCAACTCCAGAGACTCTGCTTTATTGAAGTCCATTTAAATGATGTTCCTCAAGTTATGCAATATGGAGAAGCTCATCCTCCAACATCTTCTGGATTTAACTCTTCCCCATAATCCATGTGACCTTGTTTGGTCTGGCCTGGTCTTTGCACCTTATCAGTGTCCTTCCTGTGACACTGGACAGATGGGAACTTTGATTTCAGTGACATTAGGATAAAACTCAAATATTATGGGTAGGGGAAGGTGGGTTCAGCTGGAGCTAAAGGAAGCCAGCTCTGACAGAGAGAATGCTGGCTTGTCCACGCATGAAAGAGACAGGCCTTTCAATGAGTTGCTGATATGAATTAGGGCCTAGAAATTTTCTATGGGTCATGGGTATGGTTCTGTTTTCCATTTTGTTTTTGTTTTAACTTTTGAATCAGGTACTGTGTTAATCAGGGTTCTCTAGAGGAATGGAACTGATAGAATGAATCTATGTATATATACAAGGGATTTGTTAGAATGGCTTACTGATGGAGTCTGAGAACCTAGCAGTTGTTCAGTCTACCAGTCTGGATTTCTCAGCTGGTCTTTACTATATGTCAAAATTTGGAAGAAGAGGGGCAAGCAGGCAAAAAGCAAGACCTTCCTTCTTCCTTGCCCTTTAAATAGGCCACCATGAGGAAGTGTGGCCCAGATTTAGGTGGGTCTTTCTAGCTCAAATGATCTAATTAACTAAAACTCTCTCATGAATGTGCCCAGTGGCTTGAAGTTTCAGTTAATTCCAGATGTAGTCAAGTTGAATACCAAGAATAGCCATTACAAGTACCAAGGGTAAACTTTAAATTTTTTTTTAGGTTTTCTTTCTTGTGTTTGATATTTTGCCTGCTTGTATGTCTGTGTATCACATTCATGCCTGGTGTCTCCAGATGCCAGAAGAGGGCATCTGATCACATATACCTAGAGTTACAGATGATTATGAGCCATCTTGTGGATATTTGGAATTGATCTCAGGTCCTCTGGAAGTGCAGCCAGTGCTCTTAACGGTTGACTCATCTGGAGAAAGTTTGGCCAGCCCTTGCAATAAGAGAAGAGTATAAAGAAATTTTGTGCATTGTTGAAAGAGAGAAGGTGGGGGCTGGAGAGATGGCTCAGCAGTTAAGAGCACCATCTGCTCTTCCAGAGGACCTGGGTTCGATTCCCAGCACCCACATGGCAGCTAACAACTGTCTGTAGTTCCAGTTCCAGGCAAACACCAAGGCAAATAAATAAATAAAGTTTTATTTAAAAAAAAAAAAAGAAAAGAAAGAGAGAAGGTAAGAGAAAGATATGTTCACACAGCCAGTGAATACCAAAATAATAAGGCCCAGAATTTATCTATTCCTTTTCTGAGTTCATAATCCCTGTCATATAAGAAAGAACCAAACTAAAGTCATTTTGAACAAAACTTCAATTTTGAGTAGGGGTCAAATAAAGTTTAAACTCCTAAGACTGAGTGACTGACATCCTGGCTGGCAAATTGAGACATGAATGTGGGGCAAGCCATTCAGCCAGAGTTGAGTAAACTAACTAATGGGAACAGAATAAGGGTACCACAAGGAAATGTCCCTGGAGAATCTTCTATCCTGATTGGTGGGAATGTAACTTGGCACCAATGTGCTTTTGTGATTCTTTGAGTTTAAAAGCTCTGTGGCATTCTGGCTCAGGGTTCAGCTCCCAAGTCTGCTCTGCATCCCTGATCCATAAGTAGTGGCTTGATTACAATGAATTTTCCTTTCTGCATTGACTTGGTGTTTGAGTTGTGCTGGGTCCAAGCAGACCCCATAACAGTCTTACCTATTGACTCTGTCAATCATCAGCATCCCAAGCAGAACATTCCAAGCTTGTTCTCATCTCAGAACTTCTCCCCTGTTTCCTGCTCCCTGGAGAATTCTCTACTGAAGCTCTCTTCATTCAAGTTTATTTCTGCACAGTCTGGGAGAGGGGAGCCCTCCTGATTTACATAGCTTTCCCTGGCCTCCTCCTGTTGGCTCTAGCTCCTAACTCTACTGTTTTGTTTTGGATACAGAGTTCTTATCAGGTCCTAAGTATCTACCCTCATTGTCTACCGATCTGTGATGGCCATTCTTGGCTTCAACTTGACTGCATCTGGAATGAACTATAGTTCAGAAATGGAGGACACATCTGTGAGAGATTATTTTTGCTTGGATTGAAGTGGGTGAACCTACTTCTAGTCTGGGCCTTTGAGGTGGGAAGACTTATGCCTTTAATCTGGGCCATGCCTTTTGCTGGAAGCCTATATAAGGAAGAAGGAAGCTCTTGTTCTTTGCCTGCTTGCCCTCACCTTGCTAGCTCATCCATTCTTTCCCTGGCATTGAAGCCTACTTCTTTGGGAATCCAACATATACTGAAAACCAACAGAGACATCTGACCTTGAGGACTGAGCAACTACTGGATTCCTGGACCTCCCTTTCACAGCCAGCCATTATTGAATTAACTGGACTTCAGCCTGTAGGTTATTCCTATAAATCCTCCCTGTTTAGATAGAGAGGGAGATTCATTTCATAAGATCTGTTAGGACCCTGACTATGCATGACCTCACACTAGCAGCCAAAGTCAAGGATGTGGAGCTCTGTGCCAGGACCTTGCACAGTTCTGACCCAGAAGGTTCCAACACTTTCACATAGACACTCCTAAACCATTTGCCTGGCCTGTTGGATCTCTCCATGGAAACACCAATAAGACTGGGTCTAATCTCTCTCCTTGCTTCTCTCTGATACTTTCTCACCAAACCTGGAGTGCTCCCTTGTGATCCTGAGGGCACACAGACAGATACCTTTCTCCATGACCTGGGAGAGAGATGAACTTGGTTTTTCTGAGCTGTTTCTGTATTTTTGTGAAGTATTGATCATCACATGAAAAACCAGGATTGTATGTAGAGAGGAGAAGGTGAGAGGAAGAAAGAGGAGAGGTAGAGGAAGGTATGACATGGGATGTCTTTCTCTATGTTGTAAATATTATTCATTAATAAAGTAACTGTCTTGGCCTATGGCAGGAACCTTAGAAGTAGGTGGGCAATTGGAGCATAGATAAGGGAAGGAGGGCAGAGGCAAAGAGGAGGCGATCCAGCCACCCAAGAATCAACATGTAGAAGTAATAGAGGTGAGCCATGGGCCATGTGGCAAGACAGATTAATGGAAATGGGTTGAATTAAGATGAGAGAGCTAGCTAGCAATGTGCCTAAACCATAGACCAAGCAGGATGACATGAATATCAGCATCTGAGTCATTGTTGGGGGATAAGCAGCAGGCCCTGACTCTGAGCACCAGCAGAATGTCCAAGATGGAGAATGGTTCATTTTCTGAATTGGGCCTCCTTGAAAAACCTCTATGGTCCTTTCTGCCACTGGAAGTCATGTTGGTGTCCCATATTACTACTGAAGGTCATTTGGATGTTCATGGTCTGTGCCGCCACCTGAGGCTCTGTTGATGTCAGTGGGCTGGATTTTCTTATCTCAAGGTAACTAGGGTACAGTCACAATCAAATCAAAGCAAAACCAAGTTCAAATTGTATAAACAACTGAATGTTCAGTGTCTGGCCTCCACTAACGATCTTGTGGACTCCTCCAAGGGGTTTGGGTCATTTCTCTGGCTCTACCTCAGGCAGCACACACAGCTTGTCTTCTAGACTCTGGCTGGCTCCACTTTATCACTGGTACTGTTCTTAGTGGCTGTCCTGTGGTACTAAAATCTCCAAAATGTGGGGCTCCACTTTCATCAAGAGTGTCTCCTAGGCTCTCCTCACCATGTCTAAACTTTTCTGCACAACTCCTTCAATCCTGAGCCTTCAACTGTTACTTGAAGCTGCACCCTTACCAATGGCCTATCCTTGCCTCTCATAGTGCCAAGTCCTGGCTGCTCCCTATGATTCTCTTCATACCTTCAAAACCACCTAGTGACTCTTACACTACACCAAGTTCATCTGCCAGCACAACATACTACTTTGATCATGTCATAACAGCTTCTCCGTGCTCTCAGGAAACACTTCCTAGAAGATTTCACATCAGTGATGCTGATCTCTTCTCAATCACCACTATTTCTCAGCTCCAGCCAACCAGCATCAAGGTCCCAGTAACACCAAGGTTTTGCTTCAGTGGTGCTGGTCTCTTTTTAATCATACCTGACTCTTCAGACCCAGCTGACCAGAGCCACAGAATCTTAATTCAAAATAGCAATGGCCTCATAGAATCTTTAAGCTTCACAAGCCAGGTGTCCATCATTTACATTACCCCCCAAATTCTTATCTTCTAAGCTCCCACAAAACAACTCACTGAGCTCTCAACATTCAATGGCTTTTCTACCCAAAGTTCTAAAGTCCTTTCACAATCCTCCCAAAAACAACATGGTCAGGTCTGCCACAGCAATACCCCACTCCTGGTACCAAGTTCTGTCTTTCTTAGAGTTACTATTGCTGTGATAAAAGACCATGACCAAAAACAAGTTGAGGAGGAAAGATGTATTTGGGTTATGGTTACATATCACTTTTCATCACTAAAGAAGTCAGGATAGAAATTCAAACAAGAAGAACCTGGAGGCAGGAGCTGATGCAGAGACCATAGAGAGGAGCTGTTTACTGGCTTGTTCCCCATGGCTTGCTCAACCTGCTTTCTTATAGAACTCAGGACCATCAGCCCAGGGATGGAACCATCCACAATGGGCTGTGACACAGCAATTACTAAGGGCTTGCCTACAGCCTAATCTTGTGAAGCCATTTGAGGCTCCTACATCTCAGTGACATAAAACTAGCCAGCATATGACCCAACAAATAAGAGCACTTATTATTCTTGCAGAGAACTCAGAATTGAGTCCCACCGCCCAGTTACTTCCCAGATATTTTGCCACAGCAATGAAGAGATGAATAAGACCCTCTCCACACATTGAAAGAAGGATTTTCCCCACCCCAAGGGAAAGGCAGAATGTAGGAGTAGAATGTAAGTAAGGGAGGTCGGAGGCCCGTGTACCTTCTTGTCACAATATGAGCTACTATCCTCAATTGCCAATGACAGAATGTGCCTGATGTAGCCAAATCACAATTCATCTTTGGGGTAGGACAGATTAAGGACTCTGGTCCATTCCTGGTTAGAAACAGAAAGATACTTATTCTTCATCCAAACCTGTGATACTGGAGAAGACAATCTGGTCCCTGGGTCATAGTTGCCCTTATGACATCATGGTCATCTTCTTCAACAGCCATCCTAGGCCTGCTGGAGTTGGATGAGCAGCAACCAAAGGGGGATGATCACCTGAGCCCCTTCTTTCTACCATGGGCACTCAATGTTGTGTAAGACTGTCAGATCCACTGACCTAGGGTTGGGAGGGATGCTCCTTGGCAAAGGGAAGTCATAGGCTGCTCTAGGAGATGTGGGGAAGTACTGGAGAACTGGGCTGCAGAGATTTTGCATGGGTGATAGCTTTTACCCATGACTCTTCTTTTTAAAATTTCAGAAGTCTGACTCTGACCTCGACAAATATGAGGTAAAGAAGCAACCGAAGGTAAGTGTGACCCAGGACCATAAGTGAACCAAAATCCTCCAAAACCCTGACCTTGGTGTTTGTAGAAATAGAGGCTTGGTCAACTCAGTATTGCTCTCTTGTTCCTTACATTCCTCCCCTATCCTGAGGGACCTATGCACAGGACACAGGAGGCAAATCACAGAGCAGTGGGGAATGAGAGAGTAAAGATTTGCCATGGGCCTGCATGATGAGAGAGGGTAGAAATGAGTAAGCACCTAGGGAACTGTAATATCTAGCAGAAGCATGGCTGGTTCAGAACTGAGATGCAGGCAGTGATCCTATGGTTCTTTGTTGTGTGGATCTCATGAGATCTTCAGGATTAGAAAGCTTCCCCCTGGGTCCTCTGTGAACAGCACATACCTACCTCACTTTATAGAGGAGGCTACTGTGGCTCAGAAGATGAACCATGGTCATAGCTATAGCCACAGCCATGGACAAGACAGAGATGGAAACACAAACTTTACCCATCTCCCCTGTATCCTCATCCACTGAGCATCCTGTCCTTTGCTTGGTTAGCGCCGCCGCCCAGAAGTAAGCCAACACCGACAAAGGACCAAAGCAGCCAGAAAGATCCAAGCCTTGTGGCGCGGATTCCTGGTGAGGCAAACTCTGCTGGTTGCTGCTCTCAATGCCTGGGTGATTCAGTGCTGGTGGAGGAACATTCTGCACAGGCAGACTCTAAAACGGAGGCTGGCCCTGCTGAGGATATATGTCATCGAGGAAGAGGCAGCAGTCAGGCTCCAGGCCTGGGTTCGCATGTGGCGGTGCCGTCGGTATTTCAGTCACATGTGCCACACGCTTTGTGTGGTCCAGTCCCTCAATAGCAGCATTACCTTCCAGAACGATGATGTTTTGGAGGTTCGATATGGAGTTGTTTCCAGGCAGCCAGAGTTCCACATTGAAATCCTATCCCTCTAAAGGCCTGTAGCACACAGAATTGGCTCCAGTGCCTATTGCAATAAATACCTTACCTGGTTTTGTGAGTCTCAGTGATTGCCGTGACATAGGGACACCCCCACCCTAGGGGCTTGACATCTCTTCCTCTCCTTAGGGAAAGACCTTTCCCATCCCCACAGAGCCAAGTACCTCCAAACTAAGAAATGAGACTCAAGATTTCTCTGTGCAGAGCCAGGCATCCTATTACACAGCCCTGGACCATTCCTGTCTTTCAAAGTTGAGATTAAAGAAACTAAGTTTCATGTTTCTAAAGCTATGCAAGGAGTACAGCTTCTCTGCCTAGTACCAAGCATAACAATCATTATGAGCACCCCTTCATGACACAAAGATAATACATTTACCACCTTAGCCTTTAACTTGTTGCTATTTACTTGCCTTTTCTCTTCTAGGAGAAAGATCCTAGTATGGCCTTTATAGCAAGGCTGTTGCAATAGAGACTGAACATTAAATCCAACATATTATCTGGCCCTTACTGACTCATAAACCCTAAGAGAATACTTCCTAAAATCTAATGAGAACTCCTCAGAGACAGAAATAAGCAGTTCCATGCTCAGATGTGCTAATCATGCTCCTGCCTCACAGGATTCTTTACAGCTTTATCCCAGTGGCCCCCTCTCTATCTTTAAATGGGCCCAGCTTTCACCCACCTCATTCCTGCACCAGATGTGCTCAAAGAAAAGTCTTGTTGGATGGGAGTTTGTCAGCTCCTTGAAAAGTTAAACAGACACCAGATGTGTTGGTGTGCCTGTAATCCCAATTGCAAGGTTGAATCAGGGAGTCCAAACTGGGCTACATAGAGAAAGCTTGTCAAAACATGGCTTAGTGGATGAAGGCATTTTCCTTGAAGCCTAAAGACCTGAGCTCAATTCCCAGAATCATATGTTAAAGGAGAGACCTGATCCCCACAGTTTGTCCTCTGGGAGGCAGACTGGAGGAAAGGGTAGAGGAGGAAATACAGGAAGAATAACTGGTACTAAAGATGTTTTGAAAACCCATATAGAAGCCTACTACTGTTGAAGCTTTCTAAAATATATACATATGTGTTGCAGGAATCCTAATTAGTCTTATAATAAAAACCTGGAGCCAGACATTGGGGTAAAGCTGAAAGATCAGAGAGGAACAAGCCACAGCCACGTCTCCCCACTGCTGAATCCTCAGGCTGAAGGGGGACGATCCTGTCTCCGTGAATCCTCAGAATAAATGTTCTGAGCACTCAGCCGAAAGGGAAGAGAAGCGAACAGGGCCCAAACTCCTGCCTCCTCCCACCTTACATTCCTTTCTCTGCCCAGCCATATCACTTCCTGTCTCAACCTTCCTAGTGTTGGAATTAAAGGTGTGTATGTTTCCCAAGTATTGGGAGCAGAGGCATGGGATCCCAAGCGCTGAGGTTAAAAGAATGTGCCACCACGGCCTCATTCTGTTTCTCTTGTAGACTAGATTAATTTCATGTAGTCCAGGCTGGCCTTGAACTCACAGAGATCCAGACTGGATCTCTGCCTCCCAAGTGTTTAAAATTAAAGGTGTGTGCCACCACTGCCTGACCTCTATGGCTAACTCTGTGGCTGGCTCTGTCTTCTGATCTTCAGGCTAGTTTTATTTCTTAGATTATAAATAATATATTACCACACACACACACACATATATATATATAACGTGTATATGTATATATAAAGAGTTTTAATAGAATTATCCTGTTAAAGGGCAAAAATGCCCTACTAGACACATGATGGAAATGTGTTATGACTTTTGAAGTTGTTAGCAATGTAGTCACATGGACAACCCCCCCCAATTAATCCCAGGATATTGACAGTGTTCTTGGTTACCTCCAGAACTTGATAGCAAGACCCTATTGCTAAAGATATCACACCCTTGAATCATACATAAAAAAAGGAAATATCAAGTTGATACTCAAAAGGAAGCATTACCCTCACTGTCTAACTTTCCTGGTGCTGGAAGATGCTCTGCACACTACCAGAGGAGAAAAGAAATGCACTCTTACCCATGAGTTTCGACAATGACCTGTCAAGAGATGTCCACTAGTGTATAAGCATCATGAGTAACGAACCACTCTCTTACTGAATTTAAGGCCCACTTCACAAGTTGAATCCCATATCTGAATTTATTACTGGGACCACGCACCTACAGCTAGACAAGTCACAGCCCCTATAGAAGAACCTACCTCTATGACTCTACTAAACAGACATAGTATTAAACTGACTTCTGATGGCTTCTGGTTACATCCCTAGACTAGGGCATCTCTCAACCCTCATCAGAGAAGCTTATTTTGTAGTAGATGGAAATTAACACAGAGACCTACAACTGGTCAAGGCACAGAGAATAACAAAGTAAAGAAGGCCCAGTCCTAAATATCTATTTCATAGCCCCTCCTCCCAAGGACCAGAGTTTACCATTGAAGACGGGGCAGAAGCATTATAAGAGCTGGAGGTGATGGATGACAACCAGGAAGTCATGTTTTCTGGACACAGCAGGGCACTTACACATGTGAACTCATAGCAGTTGAGACAGCGTGCACAAATCTGCATATGCTCCCACCAGATAAAATTCAAGGAGACAAAGGGGAGGTGGGCATGAAGTCCTGGCCCTAGCTAAAGAGTTATTGGCAGTTGTTAGCTGCTGGGAGGAAGTGTGTTTAAGGTGTGGCCTGGTGAGTTGACTATCCTCCAGGGAAGGCCACACATGCAAGAGTATACTTAATGGTGGGAAGGACACAGTTGATTCAATTGAAGGGGGTGGGGTCTGGGAGAAATGAGGAAGTAAATATAATCAAAATACATTGCATAAAAGTCTTAGAAAACATAAAAGAAAAAGGAAAGTTGCCATCTGACCTCCATACACACTGTGGCACATGCGGTACATGCACATACATTCACACACAGAGAGAGAGGAAAAAGAATAAATGTGAAAAACAGAAGTTCTATGACATAAGTTAACTTTTAAAACATTGTGTTAAGTGAAAGACAGACACATATTGCAGTTATATAAAATTTATATAAAGTGCCCAAGAGAAGTAAATTATAGTTATAAATAAACTAGGATCTGCCAACATCAGCGGGAAAGAAGTGATTGCTGTAAGGGAGTTTGTGGTAGGGATGACTTTTGTTTTCATTTTGAATGATGAAAAAGTCATAGAATGAGATCACATTGATGGTCACTGTATTAGTAGTGAGCACTGTATGGTCACTTTTCCATTGTGATAAAACACAAAGACCCAAAACCACTTACGGAAAAAAGAATTTGAATGTTTATTCCAGAGGAATAAGAGTTTATCATGGCACGGGGGAAGCAAGGCATCAAGGGACAGGAAGCTGAAATTCTCATCCCACACCACAAACAGGAAGCAGGAAGAGCAAACTGGAAGTGAGGCAAGGCTGTGAACTCCCAAACCCAGTGTGGTAGTTTGGATGAGAATGCTCCCCTAGGCTCATATCTGAATGCTTGGTCCCCAGCTGGTAGAACTGTTTGGGAAGGATTAGGAGGTGTGGCTTTGGAAGAGGTGTGTTTCCCAGTTAGCTGTCTTTCTCTCCCTCATGCTTGTGGATCAGAGGTGAGTTCTTAGCTACTGTGCCAGTGCCATGGCCGCCTGCCTGCTGCCATGCTCTTCATTATGATGAACATGGACTCTACCCTCTTGAACAGTGATTTCCCAAATACTTTCCTTTGTAAGTTGCCTTAGTTATAGTGTTTTGTTATGGCAATAGAAAAGTAACAAAGATACTCACTCCCAGGTGAATCAAAGATAAAAAGTCCCAATAATGCAGAAAGAGTGGAGGAAAGAGGAAGGCCGAAGAGTTCAAGGGCACTGTGAAAAGACAGAACCGCACAGAAAGACACTGTATGTGGCCTACTGTACCTACTTCAAAACACTGAGGGTCCGTCCAGAGGTCACCTCTCTCTCAGCCAGTCTAAGTGTGCCAAGTTTATACATCTTTTCCATATGGAGATCTGGGGGAATTGATTAACAGTTCTTCAAACTCTCATGGGCTATCAAAATCTTAGCACTGAGTGCAGGCTGTACCCTTCTCTTATTCTTTCTGAACAAGATGCTATTCTAATGATTGACTGTTGTAATAGGTTCTGGCCCAGACATTCCGGACCTGGACCAGAGGTGTTGGTCCCACTCTCAGCTCTGCTTAGCCCCAAATAATCACACAACAGCTTATATTATTTTTATGCTGATTGACCCAGGGCCCAGGCATATAACTTGCTAGCTCCTTCATCTGAACTCAACCCATCTTGTTCAGCCATGCAGCTCAGTACCTTTGCTCAGAGCAGCATTTCAGCTTCTTTCCTCTGCATCTGGTGCGTCTCTTCGTTGTGTCTGTGGCAGATCTCTCTGGCATCTATCTCTGTTCTTCCTGTACTCAGAGTTTTCTTAGCCTGGTAGGCCCGCCCACACTTCCTGTTTGCCGTTAGCCAATTAGTTTTTTATTAAACCCATAGGCAGGACAAATATTTACAACATTACCAGCATAATCCCACTACAGTTGATTCAATAAAGTTCTTTATAACTCGGTATGGGGCCATGGTTCGCTGGGTAAAGACTGCTCTTGCAGAAGATCAGAATGAGGTGCCCATGTCCAGAGGCTTAGAACCATCAGTTACCCCAGTTCTGAGAGATCTAACACTCTCTTCTGGCCTCTTGGAGCAGCACTCACATATACACATGATTAAAAATAAAATACAACTTTTAAAGATTTCTAAAAAATTGGGAATCCTGCCACTTGGGAAGCAGAGACAGGCAGATCTCTGAGTTTGAGGCTAGCCTCCTCTATATAGTGAGTTCCAGGACAGCCAGGGCTACACAGAGAAACTTTGTCTCAAAAACCTAAAATAAAATAAAAAATTGAAGCATAGATAACAGAAAACTCAGGGATAAGAATGATTTTTACTATTCAGCTACTCTATTATAATCTCTAAAACTGTATAAATGCTATTTTTATTGCAACACGGAGAGAAATGAACACTTTGAACTTCAGTGATAGCCATGCTGAGACTTTGAGAAAAGTAAGTTTCCAAAACCAGGCTCATGTTGGCTTGTTCTTGTGAGATGATATGCCTCAAGAAGTGCCCTCATCAATCCTTTCTGTAAAGTAAGGAATCGGTGCTTTCGTTTATGTACTTACCGTTCTGTTTATGTGAGTGCAGATACCGCACTCACATGTGTATGTGAAGTCAGAGGCCGGCAATAGGAAACGTATATTGTTGAGACAGTCTCTTGATGAACATGAAGCTCATAAATAGGATAAACAGGCTGACCAATAAGCTCCTGGCACCTTCCTATGTCTGCTGTCCCAGCACTGGGGTCACAGACACACCCCACCAGACCCATTCGGGGGAGGTGCTGGTGGCAAAGCTCCTGTCCCCATGCTTGAATAGTGAGTGCTTTGTCTACTGAGCCATCTCCCTTCCCTCATTTTTTGTGGTGGGGATATGTGTGTGTGTGTGTGTGTGTGTGTGTGTGTGTGTGTGCCTGAGCATGTGTATGTGCTTGTGTGTGAACCTGTGCATGTGTGTATATGTGTGTGTCCGTGTGTGTGCGCCTCTGCATGTGTGTGTGTGCTTGTGTGTGTGTGCCTGTGTATGTATTTGTGTGTGTTTTTCTATGTGTGAGTGCACACATGAGCTCTGCTTCTTACCTCATTATCATTGAAATTTCAGGCACTCATCGCCACAGCTGGTTTTTATTTATGTGACTGAATTGTCTCCTAAACCCCAAGAATAAGTTGTCTATATTATGTCTACATTATGGCTACTTCTAAAGAAAATTCAAATGTGAAGCTAGTGTCTTTGGTATTCAACACAGCCTAAACACTGATAAAGAAAAACTTTGTTTTATTTACAAAGGGTACTCAAAAAGAGTATAGACGAAATTCATATTGTTTTAAATATAGTTATAAAGCTGTATTACTGTATTCTAGAAATGTCCTATAACATGTATTTTTATCTATGTTATAAATATTTTTGTACTGCTAATAGTTTGTTAAAATATTTTTCTTCTCCCTAAAAAAAATTCAAAAATAATAGTGGTCCACCCCTCTAATCCTAGCACTTGGAAGGCAGAGGCAGGAGAATCTCTGTGAGTTTGAGGCCAGCCTTGTCTACACAGTGAGTTCCAGGACAGCCAGAGCTATATAGTGAGATTCTATCTCAAATAATAATAATAAAAATAATAAATAGGGGGCTGGAGAGATGGCTCAGCGGTTAAGAGCACCGTCTGCTCTTCCAGAGGACCCGGGTTCGATTCCCAGCACCCACATGGCAGCTAACAACTGTCTGTAGTTCCAGTTCCAGGAAAAACACCAAGGCAAATAAATAAAGTTTTTAAAAAAAAAAAAAAAAAAAAAAAAAAAAAAAAAAAAAAAAAAAAAAAATAATAATAATAAATAAATATTGAGCTTGATATGGTATCACATGCCTGTAATCTTAGCATATGGAATATCGAAGCAAGGGGATCAGGAGTTCAAAGCCAGCCCTCATTACAGGACCATCTACCTCAAAATATAAAATTAAATTAAAATGTTGACACTGTATCAGTAAAATGGTTATAGCTTATTTGTTCAGCAGAACTATCACTCTGAGTTTTGGTCTAAGTTCAAAGACAATAGTGTTGATCTAATATAGCTCTATAGCTTACTGGCCACTCTGGGACACTTCAGTAGTGTATTAGGCCATCAAATAAACAAAGCTGGATGCTGGGATACCCTAGCCATGTCCCAAACTGAATAGATGCTTTTCGGTATACATACTATATTTCAATCATTGGAAATATAGCTTAGGTTACAATTTATTTTTTTTCAGAAAGCTAAAAAAAGAAAAAAGGTGTCAGACATGGTATTATATACCCATAATCCTAGAACTATAGAAGTGGGAACTGGAGAGTTATAAGTTCAAGTCCAGTCTGGGCTACATAGAGAGACCCTAATTTAGAATGTATTTTTAAGCTCATCATTTTAGGGTTTTGTACATCATGACAGGGCAGCTCAGTTCCTGGCAGGGGTGAGGCTGCTTCTATCATACAGATCAGGATACAAAAACCACTGGGAATCAGGAGCCAAGCTTCAACCTTCAAAGGCTCACTAACCCCTACCAACCTATTTCCTGCAGCCAAGACCCACCCCTCCTAAAAAATCCACAGCCTTTCAAAAGAGCTTTACCAGCTGGTAAATGAGCATTGAAAATATGATCCTGCAGGAGACATTTCAAATGGAACCATGGCATTCTCCTTTCATATTTCTGTCCAGCTGCACATTAGCCCAGTTATGATCCCAGCAAAACCTCCATAGATGTTTAAAAACTTTTATCTGTAATGGTACCAAGAAACTCAATCACTCTGTCTTAAATAACAAAATCAACTTTTTCCCCCATGAGGAGATAATTTTAACTACCTCATGTGCCTTTTTTTCTTTTTTCTTTTTTTTTTTGCATCTTTTTTTTTTTTAGCTTTATCCAGTATTAGAATTCTTTCTCAAGTTTCTGAAATGACATTTCACCTTAATACAATATTTCTAAAAATGAGAATTTTTTTAAATTCAACATTTCAAAATATAATGGGAATGTTCTAAGTATTTAAAAAAAGATCTCAACTAAATGCATAAAGAACCACAAAAGAGTCTGAACAAACTACACAAGCTGTGAATGGAAAAGTTGTAGGCATTGCATGTTCTGATTTTAAAAATCAGAAGGGGCAAAAAAAAAAAAAAAAAAAAAAAAAAAAAAAAAAAAAAAAAAAAAAAAAAAAAAAAAAAAAAAAAAAAAAAAAAAAAAAAAAAAAAAAAAAAAAAAAAAAAAAAAAAAAAGACCTGAAAAGACATTTTCTTCCAAAACCACATATAGTTGGCTAACAGGTACATGAAAAGGTAGTCAACATCACTAGCCTTCTGGGAATTAGAGATCAAATCACAATGAGCCATCACCTGACATCTGTCAGGATGGTTATTATCCAAAGACAAGGTTGGGGGGAGTGTGGGCAAGGGTGTAGAGAAAAATTGGGACAGCCATATGGAAGACAATATGGAAGATCCTTTATAAAAATCAAAATAGAACTACCATATGACCCAGAAACATGCTTCAGAGGACATATCCAAAGGATCGTGAAGGGATGCTTCACTCATGTACATGCCTAGGATCCTCCTGGCTTGCCTCCCCAGCATCAGGAGTACAGGTATACCACAACACTGGCTTTTATGTCAGTGGTAGAGATCCAAACTCAAGTCTTTCATGCTTCTGTACCACACGCTGTCACTCTACCCAAAGAATAACAGAAAATGTTTCACAAACCATAGATCTGATCATGAACTTGTGTCTAGAATGTACAACTCATAATAAAATTCTGATGAGCCTGCAGTAACTCCTGAGTCAAGAGTAAGAAAGCAATATGGCCCTGGTAGCATCCAAGCTGGGCCTGGGCCCTTCTCCCAGGTCCACCAGACAAAGCCTATTCCTGAATACCAGCTGTAAAGGGCCTGGGCCAGGGCTTGCTGGGACAGCAGCATGCTCATACAATTCCTGCATCTTTCTGAAGAGGTTGCTGGACAAGGTGGCTTTAAATACACTGATGCTCAAATGTTTTAGAGAACCAACATTTGAAAGATGATTGAGGTGGTTTGAATAAGAATGGACCCCATAGGCTAATATATTTGAATGCTTAGACAGTGGCACTATTTGAAAGGCATGGCTTTGTTGGAGCGGGTATGACCTTGTGGTGGTGGGTGTGGCCTTGTCAGAGGAATATGTCACTGGGGGTGATCTTTGAGGTTCCAGGAGCTCAAGTCAGGCCCAGTGCTCACTCCTCTTCCTGCTGCCTGTGGATCTAGATGTGAAGCGCTCAATTCCTCCAGCACCATGTCTGCCTTTGTGCCTCCATGATCCCTGACATGACTTCTGAAACTGTAAGCGAGCCCCAATTAATTGCTTTCTTTTGCAAGAGGTGCCGTGGCCACGGCCATGTCTCTACACAGCAGTAGAACACAGACCATGAAGGATCAGTTGTTTTAGGCACTTCCAAACAAGCCACAAGGATGCTGCTCATCCACTTGGCAGATTTCACTGAAGAAGACCCTCGTTAACTGTGAGCCTCATCAGCTTTCCTCCAGGTGCTACTACCTGCATGCTGTTCACCTATGTGGAAGTATGTGCAATCAGTGTCTTGGTGGAGTGGCAGCCTTTTTGGTGAACTTGAAACACTCTGCTGTGTAAGGGCTGGGTCAGGCAGTGTACCCGTTACCTCATGATCCTGGTCTTTGAAAAATCCCTGTTCTTCATGGTCCTCCTCATACTCCAGTGGGAAAAGCTCTAATAAATTCTATTGAAAATCCAGGCTTGGGCTGGAGAGATGGCTCAGAGGTTAAGAGCACTGACTGTTCTTCTGGAGGACCTGAGTTCGATTTCCAGCATCCACATGGTGGCTCACAACCATCCATAATAAGATCTGGTACCCTCTTCTGTACACTGTAACAGATAAATAAATATATATTTAAAAAAAAAAAAAAGAAAAGAAAATCCAGGCTTAAAACTGGCCATTGCCATAGACATCATCCATCATCTCCTTCTTTCTTAAAATATTCATGTTTTCAAAAGACAAATCTTAAAAAATCATGTTTTAAGTAGTTTTCAACAGTTTCCTCATGGAGAAAATTGTAGAGAAAGCCTAAACTATTATCAATAGTGGAAAGCCAGGCAGAATAAAAGGAACAAGATAAGCTCCAATGCTGCTATCTAAGAAGTTATGTTTCACTAAGACACTGAGCCTGAAATCCTAATGTCAGCCCACAGGATGGAGGAGTCTGATGCCCAGGAGGACCTCCTTAGGCTGACCCCAACCAGGATGAAAGAGTCTGATGCCCAGAAAGACCTCCACAGGCTGACCCCAACCAGGATGAAAGAGTCTGATGCCCAGAAAGACCTCCACAGGCTGACCCCAACCAGGATGAAAGAGTCTGATGCCCAGAAAGACCTCCACAGGCTGACCCCAACCAGGATGAAAGATTCTGATGCCCAGAAAGACCTTCACAGGCTGACCCCAACCAGGATGAAAGAGTCTGATGCCCAGAAAGACCTTCACAGGCTGACCCCAACCAGGAAGAAGGGGTCTGATGACCAGGAGGACCTCCACAGGCTGACCTTAACCAGGATGAAGGATTCTGATGTCCATGAGGACCTCCACATGCTGACCCTTCCTCAAACCTGTGGCTGTGTCAAGTTTGTGAATGGCTTTCCCACACTGAGAATGACAATCTGGAATCCAGTTTGACGACAAGATTCATTCCCTCCTCTTTGTCCCTCCGTTTCTGCCTCCACTTCTGCTGTCTCCGCCTGCTCTCCCCCACCCCCAGACTTCTGCTGTCTCTGCCTGCTCTCTCCTGCCCCCAGATTACTGGGACTTTAAAGGAAATCTCATAAGGTCCACCTTTAGATAAAAAGTTATGGACAATTAATGACAGGGGAAAAATGAGTCTTCCTCAGGGATAAACTCCCTAATATCCAATAGTAAGTGCTCAGTCAAAGAAAGCATGCATGCAAACACCACCACATGGTCTCAGTAGATTGTACTTATGAATGAATGAATGACTGTAAAAAAGAAAAAAGCTGAATTTGAGAGGGATCAGGGCAGGGAGGACATAGGAAGGGCTGGAGGGGAAAGAGAAGGGAAAGGATGTAAATATAGTTAGTACATGTGTCTCAAATTTTAAAAGGGATTTTTTTTTTAATTTTTAAAAGGGCACAAAGAAAATGTGCTGGAAGGGCCTGTGGTCTACTAGAAGGTCCCTGGCTACACTGCTCTACAAAGTCACTTAATATGCAAGCAAAATTTTTATTGGTGCTGAGCATGATGGTACACACCTTTAATACCAACATTCCAGAGGGCAGAGGCAGGTGGATTTCCATGAGTTCAAGGCCAGCCTGGTCTACAGAGTGAGCTCTAGAATAGCCAGGGCTATGTAGAGATCCTTTCTTTAAAAAAGAAAAAAAAAGAAAAGAAAAAGCTCTATTTGTTGTTGAGAATAGTATAGTATAAAATTATATTAATTTATATATTAGTATAACTTATATACTTCTTCCTTTCCTCCCATGATACCCTTTTATGTTTTATGATCCTTCTACATATACAAATACACACATACATATGGATACACACACCCACACTTTTAGATCTAGCATCTACATGCATGTAAGAGAAAATGGGGTGGTTAGAATTTTTAATTGGAAATTGGGGTGTTGTGAAGCAAGTGTTCTGTCTGACCTGGCAGCGGTGAAAGGAAGCAGCACACATGGTCGCTGTAAACACAAGACATGCCTGGAGTTATCAGTAACTTAATGAGCAATGGGGAACAGAAATGCTTTCTTTACTGTTAGAGACAGACTCTCTCCATCCAGCCCTGGACATCCTCAGATTCACGATGTGGACCAGGATGGCCTTGAAATTCACAAATCTGTCTACCTCTGTCTTCCTAGCATTTGGATTTTAGGAGAATGCCACAACATCCAGCTAGAAATGTTTTTCTGTTCAAAACAGCTCTAATAGATCGTGATTTCTAATGCCTACTTTCTTTTAAAAAAAAATTATTTACTTATTATATATGCAGTGTACAGAAGAGGGTACCAGATGTCATCATAGATGATTGTGAGCCACCATGTGGATGCTGGGAATTGAACTCAGGACCTCTGGAAGAATAGTCAGTGCTCTTAACCTCTGAGCCATCATCTCTCCAGCCCCCAAAACCCTGTTTTCTATACTTTGATAGTTACTGCTGTTTTTAAAAATGAGTTTATTTCTTTTAAAGTATCTATGGGGCTATTAGACAAACCAGGTTCTTAAGTCTTCTCTATTGCTATTTGCTGTTTATATTTTAAACTGTAACTTGATTTTTATTAATTTATTATTTTAGGCACGGGGGAGAGGATTGTGGAGGTGTATGTATGAGTTGTTCTTCTCAAACACCTCCAGAGTTGGGAAAAATCAGTTCTCTCCTGCCATCTTGTGGACTGAGGGATGAAGTGCAGATCATCAGCCCTGTGGCCAAGTCCCTCTACCCACTCAGACACTTCATTGACCCTGTTATTAGTGTGTTTTTAAATTATTTTAATCCCTCCAAAAACATCTAATAAATAAAATAGGCAAAATATCTAAAAACAAACTTTATTTAATACACAAATGGTCAATAAGTACACAAAATATATTTAACATTATTAATCCTCAAAAAGTTCTAACATATCAGATGTGGCAGGATGAGTCTTTAACACCAGCTCTTGGGGGCAGAGGCAGGAGGATCTCTGTGAAGCTAGCCTGGACTACAGAGCAAGGTCCAGAACAGTCAGGAATACATAGTAAAACTTGCTTCAAAAAAAATTAACATATGAAGATATGTTTTATACATAAAGAATCTAAGATTTAAAAGTACATGTGCTTGTATCAATACCTACATGATTATATGTCCAGAGGAATCATAAAACAAGAAAGGGAATTAATTATATATATATACATAATTATATATAATAATATATATAAAAGGGAAGGGAGGAATCTTTGTAAATGTAATATTTTACTAATTCTTTAAGAATTTTATACTGTTTTTCTTTTTTTTTTTAAACTTTACTTATTTATTTATTTGCCTTGGTGTTTGCCTGGAACCGGAACTACAGACAGTTGTTAGCTGCCATGTGGGTGCTGGGAATCGAACCCGGGTCCTCTGGAAGAGCAGACAGTGCTCTTAACCGCTGAGCCATCTCTCCAGCCCCAAGAATTTGATACTGTTTTTCAATCCTTCACTCCTCAGTCCTTCCTCTACCTCTTCCCATATCTACTCTATCCCCAGCTAATATAAAACATAATACTGAGAAGAAAAACTAAAAACTGAGATAATACCCCTACACACCCAGGAGGATAATAAATCAAAATATCAGGCAGTAGCAAGTGCTGAAAAAATATGAAAGAGTAAGAGCTTACAACACACTCACAGAGATTATAGGTGGTTGATCCCTATGTAAACAGTGCCTCTGTTCCTCAAATAGCTACTTGAAGTTAACCAGGAGCCAGAAGTTTAATTATAGAGAAATGGAAGGATCTTCACAGAGGTTTGCATGTAGGTATTTATAGCTGCATCATTCATAATAACCCAAAGATGAAAATTAAATAGCACAGATGCCCATGAAAAGGTTGTGCAGATAAATAGAATGTGGATATCCATGCAGTGGAATATTACTTGGCAACAGAAAATTATCAGGTACATTCTACAACATGGATAAACTGTGACAATATTTAGTAAGTGAAAGAATCCAGACAAAATGGAACACACACACACACACACACACACACACACAATTCTAGTAAATACCGAAGTGCTGGGACTACAGGTGTTGGCACCAAGTTAAACTGACCCTGTGAAATTCTTGATGGAAATCCTTATCTTTTAGGATAGTTTTTAATTAGTAACATCTGAATTTCTGTTTTTAGAGATTCAGATTGGGTCCTGGTGCCTATTTATGGCAGATCTTTAACTGCCTTCCCAATGGGTTCTGGGTCTCCGTATTAATCTCCATCTACTATAAAAAGAAGCTTTTTTGATAAGGGTCGAGAGATGCACTCACTAATCTATGGGTATAAAAAATAAGTGCTTAGGGGGATGTTTATGACTATGACCATTTAGGAGAAAAATATTACTAGGTTCTCCCCTAGGGCCTCTGGCTTAGCCTGTCCTGGGCTCTGGACCCAGTTAACAATGCCAGACATGGGTTCCATCTTATAGAATGGGCTTAAAATCCAATCTGAAAGTGGTTGGTTACTCCCATGATATTTGTACCACTATTGCATCAGTGTATATATCTTGTCAGACTAACTGTTCCTATAGCTTGCAGGGTTCACAGCTGGATAAGATTGTTTACTTCTCTCCCCCAGTTGTGTGTTTACAGCCTTTGAGAATTATGAAAGCTAGCCAGGAGAATTGAAGCTTCTAGATACAGAGATACTTGGACATCCATGTTCATCAATATTCTATTCACATTAGCTAGGAAACAGTCAGCCTAGATGTCTATCAACTGATGACAGATAATGAAAATAGGTGTATACACAAAAGTGTAAAAAAATTATAAGACCTTTGGGTAGATGTGTGGAACTAGAAAGGATTCTACCAAGTGAAGTAACCCAGGCTCAGAAAGACAAAGCATGTTCTCTTTCATATGCAGATCCTGGCTTTGAATGATTAGATTGGGGTGGGGGTTCCCTTGGGATGCCTGTAGAGGTAAGGAAGCCATTGGCAGAAGGAGATTAGAGGCAGGGGAGGGGGAACATATGTGATATGGAAGCAGAGGGGGAGAGTCGGAGGCAAATATCTTAATCCTGTATCACAAAGCCATTGTGAAGGTCTGATCACTCATGCCAGACCTTGGGAAGCAGAGGAATCAGGGCAAATGAACCATCTAGATGTAGTTGGTTATGGTGCTTAAGTTTTTGTGTAAGAGACATGACCAGATCTACAGGTGGTCAGAGTAGGGGTGTGAGTGGGTATCATCCTGGACTTCACGGGTCTCAGAAAAAGAAGAGATATTAAAGTTGTGGGTGTTTTGTTTGGGGTTTTTTGTTCATTTGTTTTTGTTTTGAAGGGTTTTGTTTATTTTGAGACAGGATTTCTCTGTGGAACAACCCTGGCTGTCCTTGAACTCACTGAGATCTGCCTGCCTCTGCCTCTGCCTCCCAAGTGCTGAGACTAAAGGTTTGTGCCACCACTACCTGGCCTGTGGATGGTTTTAAACAGAGCCATACAGAGAATAGTTTCACTCATGCATGTGTATTTCTCATTTAATTTTGGTGACAGTCCAAGAACAGTTCAATCGCATCTATAATTGAAGAGGAAGATAAAATTATCCAAATGAAGAAGAAACTAAAGGTAAGAGAACAAGGAGAATATACAGTCAGAGAACTCCAAACCTTGTGTCCTGCATCCATCCATGTCCTGGGGGCCTGGGATTCTGCCTCATATACATCCAAGTCTAAAATAACCAAGAGTCAAGTCGATATTTGCTCATTCCCCTCTGATAGATCCCAGAACTCTCTGAGAAAGAGGCAATGTTAAGAGACAGCCCAGAGCCCTTCCAAGAAGATCCTGAAAGTTGGTAGCAGGAAGATCCTTGAGTAATCTCTCTTATCTCTGTCTAGAAAAAGTCTAAAAAAAAAAAAACTGAAGCAGCCATTAAGGTCCAGGCCTGGTGGCGTGGCACCCTGGTGCGCAGGACACTGCTACACGCAGCCCTCAGAGCTTGGATCATTCAATGCTGGTGGCGGCTGACACTCTGGAGGATGCTGGAGAAGAAGCGGAGGAAAGTGCTGATTGCCTACTCACACAAAGAGAGAGCGGTGGTCAAGCTCCAGTCCCTGATTCGGATGTGGCGCATCCACTGGCGTTACTGCCAGGTCCTCAATGCTATCTACATCATCCAGGGCCACTGGAAATACCACAATTGCCAGTCTTGCTCCCTCCTTCGGGGTCACTGTGTGATCACTACCACTCACCTGCAGTTCCATATTGAGATCATTGACCACTGAGGGCTAACTGGAATGGACGCTATTGTCTTAGGTCCCCAGTAAAGTTCTAAATAGTTGGTGTATGTTTATGTTTCCAGCTAATGAAAGCCTAGAGACTTGGGCCTCAGTGACTCCTGTTGTCTCTCACAAAGAACAACAGTGATGCTTTTCTATGTTTGCATATTGGAATGGTAATGGCCACTCAATCATCACCTGACCTATAACCAAAAGTACAATTTCCGTTCCCAGGCCCATTCCTTTCTTCCCATCCTGATCCGAAGATTACAATCAATGAAAACTCTTAGCACTTCTGTGTTGTAAATGGTTCTGGCCCAGACTTTCAGGGCCTCACCTCGAGGTCAGACCCACAGACCCTCAGTTTTGTAGTCCCACAGAGTCTCAGAATCA
This sequence comes from Sigmodon hispidus, assembly GCA_004025045.1. Taxonomy (NCBI): domain Eukaryota; kingdom Metazoa; phylum Chordata; class Mammalia; order Rodentia; family Cricetidae; genus Sigmodon; species Sigmodon hispidus. Next base: position 38,281 of record PVIH01005765.1, read on the forward strand.
CACAAACGCTTCTGTTATTTTTATACTGATTGACCCAGGGCCCAGGCATAAAACTTGCTAACTCCTTCATCTGAACTAACCCATCTTGTTCAGCCACATGGCTCGGTACCTTTTCTCATAGCAGCATTTCAGGTTATTCCTCGGTGTTTGCTGCCATCTCCTCATTGTGTCTATGGTGGCTCTCTCTGGAGGCTCTCTAGCATCTGTCTGGCATCTGTGTGTGCTCTGAGATGTTCCTGAGTTTTCTTAGCCTGGTAGCCCTGCCCACACTTCCTGTTTACCTTTGGCCAATCAGTTTTTTATTAAAGCCATAGGCGGGACAAATATTTACATTACCAGCATAATCTCACTACACCTCTGCATGTCAAGACTGACTTTGGAGTCTGGAGTCAGAGTTGGCTGGGATCCAGAATACCTGTTTCCTTTTGGGAAGCATCTTAAAAAAATGTCAGTGTCTGAATGAAGGCATCACAAGGTGAGGACAGGAGGTTGGCCTTAGTGCTGACTGAGGCTGGGGCTGGGCATGTCAACAGGTAAGGAGATGACCTTGAGAACAAGAGGAAAAAGACACTCACAGGGCTATAATCATGGCTAGCAGTTAAGCTGTTCTTCCAGACAACTCAGGGTTAATTCTCAGCACTCATATGGCAGCTCATAACTGCCTATAACCCCAATTTCAGGAGACCCAACACCTTCACATAGACATACATGTGGGCAAAACACAAATATACATGAAATAAAAATGAATAAATCACTTTTTTTAAGAAAGATACTCCCAGCACCTCAATTCTTACAATTCCTGTCCCAAAGGGCTTGTGCAGCAAACAAGGTGTCTCCAACATCCCTCCTTCCCCAGCCTCCAAACGCGCTCTTTCCCTCTGCTCCCATGGTCACACTGAAATAGAACTATCTTGCAGAACTTTTTCAGTTGCACAGTCTGGTACAGAAAACCCCTTGCAAAAAAAAAAAAAACTTAGTGAAATGAGAAAATGGGTTTTTAACTTTTTTTAATTAAGATTTAACTCCCCACACTGTGGCTACTGCGCTGGGGAGGGAGGCTCTAGACAAGGTTATCCCTCCCCAGTGACAGACTGCAGCCAAGTCCTTTCTCTCAGGCCCCATCTCTGGTTACTTCCTCATTCCCTTCTGGCACGGCTTCTCAATAACCGAGAGAGTGTCTCTTCCCATGTGTTAAGATCTTCAGTTTCTAGATTCTGCTGGTCTTTCAAGCCATCTCTGCTATCGTGTCTTTCTTTACCAGTTCAGACACTGTGCTTTATTATGGTCAATTCTCAGTACAGTTTGGCTCCTTCTCTTCCTTCCTCCTCCCATTTCCTCCCCATCCTTCTTCCCCTTCATCTATAGTACAGTGAAACTTGAGCAAGTCTGTCTATACTCAAGATATACTGTATATATCTCAACTGAATATCCCCTAAATTTTCTCTGTTGCATATTTGATGTGGGTGTAGGTTCACTCAGGTCCATGGAATCCAGACACAGAGGTACCTCAAGAGTGATTTCAGCACTTAGCAAAGGCCCTTTTTACTGCTCTCCAGTTTACCCACTTTAGAAAGTCAATCTCCATACCACCAAACCTCTAAACTTTAAAGAGACAACGCCAAATGCATATTTTCAGCCTAAGAACACCTATGGAGTTTCTTCTTCAACCAAATTCCATAAAGCTTTGCACCTTCAGAAAACTCTCAGACAAGATTCACTTTGGATATACCAAGGAACAAAAGGTAGCAATCACAAAAGGCAGATTAAAGCTAGGTGCTAACATGCTGGGGTCAAACCCACTGCAGCCCTCACACACACACACACACACACACACACACACACACACACACAGCGCCACTCCTCCACCCATCCACCCCACCCCCACCTCCACAGGAATTCTCCCAATACATTTGCATTTCCATTTTATGGAAGAATAATACAAAACCTCTCCTCTCCAAATACCCAATTTGTTTCTTCTCCCCTCCACTTAATTGAAGAAAAGGGAACAGATTGGATCCCCAATTTCCTATCACCTTGTTCTCCATCCCAGCTATACCTGGCCCCATACTCACTGCTTACTCTTCAGTGAAATTAAGGGTCTTTGTCCTGATCACAAGCCAACCCCTAAGATTATTTTTCTGCCTTCTCAAACTGTCTGATCCTATATAGAGAGTCAAGCTGTCCAAATTATCAATATCTACTTCTCTTGTCTTTTAAAATGCTTCTTTCACACTGAGCATGATGGCACTCATCTTTAATCCTAGCACCCTAAAAGCAGAGGCTGGCAGATCTCTGAGAATTCAAAGGCCAGCCTCATCTACAGAGCAAGTTGCAGACCAGCCAGAACTGCATAGTGAAACCCCATCTCAAAAATGAGGTGAGGAGACGGGTGAGCAGAGAGCTAGCTCATGGTTAAAAGCATATACTGCTCCTTCAGAAGTCCTAGGTGGGGTCCCAGAACCCAGGTCAGGTTGCTCACAATCACCTGTAACTCCAGCTTCAGGAGATCCAACACCTCTGGCCTTGAAGAGCACCTGTACTCACCTGCACATACTCATACAAAGACATATACACAGGATTTCATACAAATTTTAAAACAATACAATGCAAATAAAATCTTTTTTAAAAAAAATTTCCTTTTATTTCTGTTCTAGCTCTTTGCTTCTCCTCATTATAAGACACTGAAATGTAGAACCAACATTATCCTGAGAATATCCCTCTGGTGACCGGGGCCTGAACTCAAGCCCCAAAAATGTGCTGTGACAATAGAATTCAAAGCAAACATCCCAGACAAAATCAAACAGGAGGCATGATAGTAAAGTTTAACAAGAGCCAGATAGATGCTTCTGCATACATCTCATATCTTGCCATAAATCCTGTCATATAGTATTCTATAACCATTAGCAATTTTATGCCTATATCCTGACCAATTATTTCAAAAAATTACTTCACTCTATGTCTGCCGCGCCTGCACAGCAAAGAGCCGGACTGGCGAGGGATGTCGGGGTTGAAAATAGCACTCAGGACATCGTCTTGGGTTTCATACAGGAGGAGCCTTTATTCCATAGCACTCTCACAGCTTTTATACCCTCACTAGCCTTTGCAAAACATGGAGTCAAGGAAGGGTCACCTTATACCAGGGAGCTAATCAGCACAAACAGCACCAGGTTCCAGCATATGTCCCCTTACCCAGTTCTAGAATGCTAAAATATACAACTCCTTGCTTGTGGTTTTTCCCTATATAAGCTCTCTGCAGTCACGGCTCAGGGCTTCCTTCACTTGCTGTAACAGGAATGCTGGAAGAAGTCCATGCTCAGGTTTGAATAAAGAAACCTTTGTTTTTGCATCGAGAAGTCAATCTCATGGTTTGGGGGGGGTCTGTGACACAGGCACAACATTTGGGGGCACATCCTTGATTCCCCATAACTCCTGGATTTTGACCCTGAAAGTTTCAGACCAACCAATGAGTCTCTATATTTCTGTCTTTTGTCTTTGTCCTTCTCTATGACTTTCAGCTTCCTGGAGACATGGAATACTCCAAGTTGGAGATGTGGAATCCTCAGAGATATTTTGCTCTGAGGCAATCAGTGGAGCCAAATCAGATGTGCTGGAGGCTCAGATTGCAGAGATCTGGAAAGTGTTTTAAATCACATTGTCTGTAGGGATTCTAAATCCCTTCTGGAGGGTGAATTGCTCAGATTGATTCCAGCACCCCTGTTAAAAAAAAAAAAAAAAAAAAAAAAAAAAAAAAAAAAAAAAAAAAAAAAAAAAAAAAAAAAAAAAAAAAAAAAAAAAAAAAAAAAAAAAAAAAAAAAAAAAAAAAAAAAAAAAAAAAAAAAAAAAAGCCAGGTTTGGCAGGACATACCTGTATTCTGTCTGGAAAGGCAGAAACAGAAAGGCGTGGGGGAGGGTGGATATAACATAGGAGTGATTTAAGAAGATAGACAGATTTTGGTTTATTGATACAAACTTAAGGGCAATTTTATTATGCTGTAAAATATGATGTTTATGTAACTCATTTAAAATTGTAATGTGTAATTAAGAAATGTAGATTATTAGCCATCTATGACAACCAAACTTATAGTCATGTTAGGTTTTTGTAGGTATACAAAGATATATTTCTATTAGCCATCTATGACAACCAAACTTATAGTCATGTTAGGTTTTTGTAGGTATACAAAGATACATTTCAATTAGATAGATAGCTTTCAAACACTTCAAAGACCTACAGAATATGGCATTTAAAATATCTTAAGAATTTAGCCTTTTCTGGATAAACAATGAGACAGGTCTCCATATAAACTGGTGCATTCTAGGTTTAATGAGAAACCCTGAATCAAAAACTAAAATAGAGAGGTTTGAGAGATGGCTCAGTGGTTAAGAGCACTGACTACTCTTTCGGAGGACCTGAGTTCGATTCCCAGCAACATATGGTGGCTAATGCCCTCTTCTGGCATGAAGTTGTTCATGTAGATAGAGCGTTCATATTCTATAAATAAATCTTTTTTAACAAAATTTTCTGTATGCTTTTTAAAAACTAAGCTGGAAAAGAATCTTGAAAGACACCTAAAGTCAACCTCTCCCCTCCACAAATACATGTACACACACATACACACACAAGCACTCATAAACATACATGCACACACATGTATATGAGGGCACATATTTAAAAATAATTTTTAAAAGATCAATTTTATACAATTTCATTCAGAAATTGGAAGAGAAATCAACTTTTGTGAGGCCAGTGCTCATCCCAGAGAGAAACCAGGGATGCACGGGGAAAAGTGAAAGAAAGAGCTGCCGGACATAGCTCCAAGGGATTTAAATGCCAATAACCACAGTATTAGCATTTCAACCTGAGACAGAGTCCAGGTCCCAGCACTCAGGGTGAGAAGGAAGGAGCCCACGCCTAAGACTGAAGTTGCTCACACAGGCCTTGAGAATGGAGGCTGTGGCTAAAAGGAGAATGTGGTGTTAAGATGGAGCACTGATGAAGAGGGCTGCGGATGACACAAGCATTTGTCTCAAGGAACACAAAGAAGGATCCATTATCCTTCCACATAAACCCACTGAAAGACCCTCAGCTGAGGACCTTCCCTCAGGAGGAGACCCCAATTCCCAAAGACCGAGCTGAGCCACAGATCAGATGCAAATTGCAAGAGGGTTTTATTCAGGTTACGAAGATATCCTCGGGCGGCAGTAACTCGGAGAGCAGACTGGCACGCCAGGGCTTTGTTCAGGGACTTTTTATAGCGTAGGGGGAAGCCCACAAATGGAAAAAAAGAAAAAGGGGAGTTAGCACTGGGCCGGATACCTGAACTGAATGCCTGGGTCCAGCCCTAGAACTCAGAGTCTTTCACCACTTCTAATACAGATAATTGTAACATTAAATGGGATCTTCCAAGAAAGCGCCCCACCTCTACTCCACCCCTATTTCAGGAAAGAGAACCAGACCATCTTATATACAAGTTAGCTAAGAAAACACAGCTAGTTCTTGGTAGGTGTTTTCTTTGACTCTGTGTGTGTATGTATGTGTGTGTGTCTGTCTGTCTGTCTGTTTTGCATGCACGCGTGTCTATGTACTATGTATATGCCTGTTACCCAGAGAGGTCAGAAGAGAGTGCCAGAAACCTTAGAACTGGAGTTATAAGTAATTGTGAGTCACCATGTGGGTACTGGGAATCAAACCCTAGGTCCTCTAGAAGATCAGCCAGTACACTTAACCAACGAGTCATCTCTCTAGGTCTCTTGGTAGATTGGAGAAGCAAAACAAGCTTAGTGTAATTAATAGCAATTGAGACGTTTGCAAGGTTGTAGGTAACAATGCCAGACAGTAGTATCTAAGAACTAGCAGACAGTCAAAGTCAACAACTAACAAAATCAGAATCAGACATGGGCAAAGAAGAGACTTCAACCATCCCTACTGGGGGGACAGCACATGACAGTTGCTTTGAGTGAGCCAGGGGAACAAGCACAGAGCATCTCTGCTCATGATAACAGAGTTCAAACCACGAAGTACCCTCAGCCAGCTTCTGCCATAGCCCTCTAAGAACCCTAGACCAGGATGTTCAGTAGCTCTTTACCTCTGTGAGACTCTTCTCAAAGGTCTCTCACTTTTCCATAACTCTAATAAAGTTGGCTTCTCATTTTCATACTCCCACAAATATCTGAGTCATTAGTCTTCTTTGGCATGAGACCACAATCACAGATTGATCCTTGATCCCAGATTGATCCTTGAGGACCAGAAGTGTCCAGCACCCTAGATATTTGGTCACCTATAACTAGGCAATAAAATGTCTCACTACACTCAAAACCACACGTAAAAACCCAACAATATATAAAAGGGATTATATACCACGATCAAGCCAAATTTAACTCTGGGAAGCACGAATAAACATTAAAATTCATCAGTCCACATGTGACTGTATTAGAAAAATGACATGGCAAATTTAGCATATATTCAGGATGAAAATTCTTGATAAAGAGGCCCATGAGAACCCTACAACTAGCATAATAGCAATCCAGCACACTCCGCCCAACCCCCACTTTCCTGCAAGGCCACAAGAGAGACTACGTGATCTACTCTCAAAGCTGTTCACCATGGTTCTGGGAGTTCAACCCATGCAATTAGTCAATAAAGAAAAATAAAAGACATACATACAGGAAAGAAGGAAGCAAACCTGCTCTTATTTGCAGATTATAGGTTTGAGATTATAAATTCAAGAATCTAAATATAAATAAAAATCCACCCAAAGAAAAAGATTTAGAGAGTGGGGTAGTTCTGCTGATAGAGTGCATGACCAGCATGCACAAAGCTCTGTACTGTGTAAAACACTTGGGATGTAGAAGCAACAAGGTCAGAAGTTCAAGGTCATCTGTAACTTAAGGATATAAATATAGTGAGCTTAAGGCTAGCCTGAACTACAGATTAGATAGAGATTATATCTCAAAAGAAACAAAGGCAGAAAGAGAAGAAAGAAGGGAAAGGGGAGGGGGCTGGAGAGATGGCTCAGTGGTTAAGAGCACCAGCTGCTCTTCCAGAGGACCTGGGTTCGATTCCCAGCACCCACATGGCAGCTCACAACTGTCTGTAGTTCCAGTTCCAGGCAAACACCAAGGCAAATAAATAAATAAAATAAAATAAAATAAAGTTTAAAAAAAAAGAAAGAAAGAAGGGGAAGGGGAAATGGGGAGAAAGGCAGGAGGGGAGAGGAGAAAAAGAGAAAATTAATTTGGATAATCACTTAATATAGTAAATAAGATCTATATACTGAAAAATTAAAAATATTGATATAGAACACCAAAGTACAGCAAGATCAGCAGAAGAAAGATGCCATGTATTCGCTAGCCTGACATGCAGGTTTAATTTACTATCAAGGTTAGGTCTCTAGGCTTGTTGACGGGCACCTTTATCCACTGAGCATCTCATCAGCCTACAAGTATTTAGTTTTTTGTTGTTGTTGTATCTTTTTTTTATCTTTCTGGTAGTTTTAAGTTCACAATAAATTGAAAGTATGGAGATGTTCCCCCTACTCTGAAATATTCCTAGCCTCCCTCATTATTGACATCCCCCACCAGAGCAGTACATTTGTTATAATAATCCTACAATCTGACAACAAAATCACCCAAAATACACACTTTCCACTGGTATACACTCTTGGATTTGCCATGTATTCACTGCTATGAAATTATGAATCATAGTTTAACTCTCCCTGCCCCAAATTCCTATGTGCTCAGGTAGGTGTGCATATATGTAATCCCAGCACTCAGAGGGCAGAGGCTAGAGGATTCCAAGTTCAAATTCATCCTGGGCCACATACCTCTCCTTCTTCAGTCCTCTATAAAAAAAAAAAAGCCTAGCAATCTCTGACATTTACTTTTACTTTCTCCATAGTTTTTGGTTTTTTCCTAGACTACTACATAGCTGGAAGCGCACCATATGTGCTTTCAGGATGCATTCTTTCTTTCCTTGAGTAACATGCATGTAAATTCTTCCATGTGTTATCAAGGCTACATTACTGCCACATAATATTCCACTTGAGGGACATACCACAGTTTATTCAACCCCTATGCTGAAGGAGAGGTTGCTTGCAAATTTGAGCAGTTAGGAATAAAGCTACTGAAATCATTCATGCTTGGGGATTTCTGGAGATGTAAGTTTTCCACTCCTTTGTGTGGACTCAAAGGAGCATATGAATACCAAAAGGATCTGAGTTCAAGGCCAGATACACACTAAGTCAAGTCTCAAAAGGCAAACAAGTCCACAGCTAGGTGTAGTGATGTGATCCTACACCTGTGATCCTAGCACTGGAGACAGGGAGACAAGAAGAGGACCAGAAGTTCAAGTTTACCCTCAATTACAGAGTTTAAGGGTAAGAGCATACACATGCATATATACATGAAAACACCATACACACACACACACACACACACACACACACACACACCATACATAGACTCACAGACATGGGTATACCACATACACACACATGTATACACCACATAAACATACACATGCTTATGCCATACGCACACAGGCATACACCCCTCCCTCCAACACACATATAGGTGGAATTTCTCTGTATCTTGGCATCTGCTCCCCAAAAACCATTGAAAGACTTATTATTAATTATAAATGCTTGGCCTATACTTAGGCTTGTTACTAGTTAACTCTTCTATTTTAAATTAAGCCCTATGTCTTATCTACCTTTATACCTTTTTGCAATATGAAATGCTCATCTTACCTCTATTCTGCCCTTCTTCCTAGTATTCTCTCTGCCCCAAAAATCCTGCCTATCTATCAGCCAATCAACTTTTTACTAACAATGAGAGCAATGCATTTTCACAGTGTACAGGATTATTCCACAACACACACATATGCATACTCCACATACACATATACACACACATATACCACATACAAACATACACCACATACTCTCATACACACATATGCATATACCACATACACATGCATACATCATACACATACACCACACACACAATCACATCACATACACAATTTTTTAAAAGAAGCAAAAGAGCTATTTGTCCATCTGTGTCCATAGTCACATTATTCAAATAGCCAAAGGCAGAGTAACACACATCAATCAACAGATAAACACAGGCAGTATATGCATCCTCTGAGCTATTGTTCAGCCTTTAAAAAGTGAAGCCTGATACATGTTACATCATGAACTTGGAATGAATAAAATAAGCCAATCTCTACAATATAGATTTTGTATGAGTTCTCTGGGTTCTCCAGAATGCAGGAGGGAGTGGTGTCACTCATATGAAAAGTTGAATACATAGAGACAAGTTGTCCAGACAGGAGGGAAAAAAAATATTTCTATTTAGTGAGTAGAAATTTTCAGCTTTGCAAGACAAAAATATTATGAAGATAAATGGTGACAATGGCACAACATAAGTCCCCTTCAACCTATTTAAAATAGTGAGTTTGTGTCAGATTTTTACCAGGGTTTTTAAAAAAAAGTCTTAAAATTTTGTAGCAAATACAAACCCCTGAAATACAGGCCTCCATTTTTTATTGTCAAGGGAGACCATTTGTATGTTCTCCCTGGAACTGAGACACCTGGAAATCCTGAAATCCTACTGCCCCTGCCCATGGCAGACATTACTAATCCATCCCAGATCCTTATCCTCCAGCACTGAGGTTTCTTCTCAGCAAACAAAATATTGTTTATAAATGTTTGTTTTTATTTTAAGAGAGTTACTTATAAATTTTTATTGGTCATAGTCAATCTTTCTAAAGATAAAGGGGAATATATATATAATAGGATAAAAAGTAGATTATTGAATCTACTTTTTTTTTTACTTTATTTATTTATTTGTCTTGGTGTTTGCCTGGAACTGGAACTACAGACAGTTGTCAGCTGCCACGTGGGTGCTGGGAATCGAACCCGGGTCCTCTGCAAGAGCAGATGGTGCTCTTAACTGCTGAGCCATCTCTCCAGCCCCCTTGAATCTACTTTTAAAAGCAACTATTTTAAATGTTTTACATTAATATGTATTTTGGTTTATTGATACAAATTTAAGGTTAATTTTGTTATACTGTGTATATTTCTACTCCTATTTAAAGTATTATGTTCACACAACTCATTTAAAATTATAATGTATAATTTAAAATGCACATTAAGTCATCTATAATAATCAAACTTATAGTCATGTTAGATTTTTTTAGATATACAAAGATATATTTCAATTAGGTAATATCAAAACAGAATCAAAATATCTTCAGACTATGGCATTTAAAATATTTTAAAAACTTAAATTTTTCTGGACAATGAGACATATCTGTTCCTGGCAGCACCAATCTACTTCAAGAGGATGATGGGCACCATATGGAGTTTAATTTAGCTTCTTTGTAGCAAATGTTAGCCACTGATCAAGAAAGTGTTCTTGCCTCAACTGCTTGACAGTATGCTGCATAAACTGGACATGCAGGACCCATAAAAAAAAATGACCACTGAACTTTGCCAAAACAAGCCAAGATGGTACTTCAGGTTCCTGCTTCACAGAGAAAACTGTCAGACATTCTATAGGACACATGGAGAAGCAACTGATGAACATTGCTAAAATGGGAAGAACAGTCCTTCAAATTTCCTGCTTCACTGAAAGATATGCCAGAGACTCTAGGCTGTAGGCTGAAGATAGATGCCCCAACATTATAGAATAACTTCGGGTGACTGTCTAGGCAGCCAGATGTCTCTGTCATTTCTAGAATTTTAAAAGTTGCTTACAATGCACTTCTAGTTTATTCAGATATTATATCCTTCTAGGGTATTTGATGAAGTTGAAGACTAGATAGTTATAATTAAATTTTTTCTTAGGTATGATAAAAGGTAAATTAGATGTAAAACTTTAGACTCAAAAAGTGAGAGACTATTTTCTTTAATTTTGCTAAATACAAATGGACTAGCTATTGCAACTATAATTCTCACTTGATAACTATTTTGTTATATATAATTTTACTATGTTAAAACTAAAACCTTTTTATTTGGAATGAAAAGAGAAGGTGATGTAGGGTATCTTTCTGTACTCCGTGAATATATTTGATTACCACTGGTTAATTAAAAAAAAAAAAAAAAAGAAAAGCTGCTTTGGCCTATGGCAAGGCAGCTTAGAGGCAGGCGGGAAATCCAAGCAAAGATAAGGGCAAGGAAGAGAGGTCTCAGATGATACAAGCTGCCACCAAGAAAACAAGACGTAATGGATCACAGGTAAAACCTCAAAACACATGGCAATACATAGATTAATAGAAATGGGTTAAGTTGTAAGAGCTAGTTGGTAATAGGCTAAACACTTTGTAATTAATATAATCCTCTGAATAATTATTTTATAAGCAGCTGCAGGACCTCAGGTGGGAGAGATTTGTCCTGACCTCAGACCCATATGGGTCAGAAAAATTCCAGCTACAATGTCCCTCAGAGCTGATTTGCCAGGCGCCTAGTATCTGTCATGCTGACTCTAATAGTGACCAGGAAATTCTTCTGATAAAGATAGCTGAGGACACAGGTGTTAGCAGACCTGATCATTAATTTATTGGTAGGGTTATGCATTGCTGCACCTTGCAAGCCTGTGAGCCCAGGGAAATTTCAAGGTGAATATTCAGTTGATTTTCTTTGATTTCATAGTCGCCCTGGATAAAACCACGACTGTGACAACTATGCCAACGCCAATAAACCTGAATGATGCGGGCAGCATTCAGCAAACGACAGTATCGTTGGCGGATGCGCCACATCCGGTACCAGGACTGCAGTCTGACAGTTGCCCATGTTTTTTGAACATAGAGCTCCAGGATCTCTCGCCGTTTCTTCTCTTGCAATGTAATCAGAATCTTTCTCCACCAGGACTGAATGATCAATGCATTGAGGGCAGCATGCAGTAACGAGCGTCGCAGCAGTGTGCCGCGCCACCATGCTTGTATGAGCACAGCTGCAGATGTTTCTGTCATGGCAGTAGTCTCGTTTGAGCCTTACAAGAGAGAAAAGACTGCTTAAGATGCTTAGGAAGCTCAGGGTGTTCAAAACAGGAATCTTGATCTTTCATTATGTGGGTACAGGACCTAGCAGGGCCACAGCTGCACCCTGGTGATCAGCCAGCCAGGCCTACCTCTGGTACATGTTAATGGGCATTAATACATCAGCCTGACCCCTGAGTGTCTGGACATGTGCCTATCAGTAAAATGGGAGCACATCTGCCCTAGCTACCTCACCCAGTTGCCTATGAGTTGTCTCATTGGCCAGACTAGAGCAAGATACCACGACTTAGAACTAAAATGATTTTGAGATTCACTTGGGTAGTTAAGAGACCTGGCTGCTCTTCCAGAGATCCTGAGTTCAAATCCCAGAAATTATATGGTAGCTCACAGCCATCTATAATGGGATCAGATTCTTTCCTCTTCTGGTATGCAGGTGTGCATGCAGAGAGAGCACCACATACATAAGTAGATCTTTTTATAAAGATTCACTTGGACAGGACCATCTCACTGGGATCCAGAAACTTCTGTTCAATAACCTACCAGAGAACTGTCACCCACTCACATAATCAACAGCTTATTCAATTAGCATGTACATCATTGCAAACATACATGCCTACACATACACAGCACATAACATGTTTAGAATATGCTTCATTTTCTCTAATGATAATTGTTTAAGATTTATTTCTTTTAGTGTATGAGCACTGTATCTGCATGTAAGCCTACAGACCAGAAGAGAGCATCAGATCCCATTAGAGATGGTTGTGAGCCACCATGTGGGTGCTGAGAATCGAACTCGGGAAGAGCAGCCAGTGCTCTTAACTGCTGAGTCATCCCTCCAGCCCGATAACTGTTTTTTTGAGGCTGTCTGTCATTCTATAGCCCAAGCTGATCTGAAACTTACTATGTAATTCAGGCATATTCATAGTAACTTGTCTATCTCAGCCTCCCAGATGTTATTGTGATAATAATTTAAAGCTCTTCCATATTTGGGAGGAAAATAAGGAAGAAGATAAAAATGTTTTTCCTGGTTCCAAGTCAACAAACCCTACTTCTGGCCTTTCATGTTTGTTTGAGATGGGATCTTACTGTGTAACTCTGGCTGTCTAGTAACAGGCTGCCCTTAAATTCACAGAGTTCTCCTGCCTCTGCCTCCCTGAGTTCTGGGATTAAAGCTTTGGGCCACTATACCCAGATATTTCTGGCCTTTCTTACAATTCTGGACATGGAGGTAGAATCTCCTCCTATGGTAACTAGGGAAATTTACCCTACCCTATCAAATGTTATCTAACCTTAGACATTGTGAATGACATTACCACCTACAAAGTACACATTAAAAAAAAAAAAAAAACACAAATTGTGTTACAAAATCAGTCACACACATAAATCTCATAATATTTTAAGGAAGTTTACAAATTTATATTAGGCCACTGTCCTCATCTGTAGGCTGCCCATGGGCTGTGGGTTGGACACACCTGGACAGATCAGTCTCTTACAAAACATTCAATGCCCTGATTTAGGTGTTCAAAGTTGAACTCCCCCCCAATCTATATTCTAGTAAATTACCCATGGTTAGGGGCTAGATGTTTCCATCACCCTTCGGTCTGCACTCCTCTACCTCTGATCCAGCAGAGAGAGTAGATAAGAATGTGATGATGTCACAAGGGCACCTATGACACAGGCACCAGCATGGCTTCCAACAATCAATATTCTCAGCCCCTGTGGGATGAATCATTGGCTAGGAGGGAAGGATCCACTACACATACAAATTGACATAACCTATCTCTTTCTACCACTCAAAGCTGCTTAAATCCCACAGAAAGTGTTCACCCCTTCAAAAGCTCTTTTTAGGGCCTGGAAGGATGACTCACTGGTTAAGAGCACTGGCTGTGGGGCTGGAGAGATGGCTCAGTGGTTAAGAGCACCAGCTACTCTTCCAGGGGACCTGGGTTCAATTCCCAGCATCCACATGGCAGTTCACAACTGTCTATAACTCCAGTTCCAGGGGACCTGACACCCATGGCAAAATACCAATGCACATCAAATAAAGTTAAATAAAAAAAAATAAAAAAAAATTTTCATGAGGCTGGAGAGATGGCTCAGTGGTTAAGAGCACCATCTGCTGTTCCAGAGGACCTGGGTTCGCTTCCCAGCACCCACATGGCAGCTAACAACTGTCTGTAGTTCCAGTTCCAGGCAAACACCAAGGCAAATAAAGTTTAAAAAAAAAAAAAAAAAAAAAGAGCACTAGCTGCTCTCCCAGAGTACCTGGGTTCAATTCCCAGAACCCACATGGTAACTTACAACTGTCTGTAAGTCCAGTTTCCAAGGGATCTACATGCTCACACAAACATACATGTCGGCAAAACACCAATGTACATAAAATAATTTTTTTAAAAAAGTGTCTTTGGGACTTGGAGAGATGGCCCAGCAGTTAAGAGTCCTAGATGCCTTTCCAGGGAACCTAGATTTAGTCCCTAGTACCCACATGGTGGTGTGTAATTCCAGTTTCAGAGAATCCAATGCCCTCTTCTGGCCTCCATGAGCACTATACATATGTGGTGTGCAGACATACAAGCCTCGTATATATACATATATATACATATATATAATAAGAATAAATTTTTTTCAGAATTATTTTGACTGAGTACCAAGATGGGTGCCTATTTTTTTTTTTTTTTTTAGCTATCCCAATATATCAATGTGAAAATTAGTGCTGTTAACTTGACAGAATCTAGAATCAACTGGGAGATGAGTCTCTGGGTGTCATCTTAAGTTAGGGCAGAACCATTCTCTAGGCAGATTATCCCTGGCTTTAGTAATGAGTAAAGGGAATTGAGCAGCAGCTGGCTTAATTCATTACTACTTGATTTTAGACAATGCAACCAGCTGCCGCCTCAGACTTCTGATGGACTGTGCCTTGAACTGGGAGCCATAATCTCCTTCCTCCTTAAGTGGCTTTTGTCAGAGTATTTTATCACAGCCACAAAAAAGATAAGGGGCTGGAGAGATGGCTCAGTGGTTAAGAGCACTGGCTGCTCTTCCAGAGGACCTGAGTTCAGTTCCCAGCACCCACATGATGACTCACAACTGTCTGTAACTCCAGTTAGTAGGAGTTCAACACCCTCTTCTGGCCTCCAGGGGCCTCCCTGTGTGTAGTGTGCAGACGCACATGCAGGCAAAACACCCATGCATATCAAATAATAAATCTAAAGAAACTAGGATAAAGCAATATTAGCAGATTAAGCAAAGCACCACCTTCCTGGCTCACACACAGAAAAGCAGTTTTCACAGAGGTTGGAAATGTTCAGTGCATATCTTATCACAGCGGAACTTTTCAAAAACTAAAATGTGAAAATGAAATTGCAAAGAAAATGAATTTCCAACTTTCTCCTTTGCTAACCAAACTCTTAGCAGGAGTGAGTTTAATTAAATCAGCTTGATTGCAACAGCTGAAGAAACAGGTCCATAGAAAGCAAACAGTGGAATTAGCTCTTGGGTGAAAAAGAGCTGCTGGGATGCTGGGAGAATTGAAGACAGTGAGGCGGGGAACGGAACCACACACACACATCAGCAGTCAATTTTAAAACAAGGAGAATGTTTTCTTTGGCTCTTAATGAGCTGGCAGATGCACCAATACAGAGCAGCTGTTGTTATTGACAGGGCAAACACCAGCTTTGAAGTGGCTGAGAGTGAACTATAAATAAATAGTGTGTTATGAAACAAATAATGCGAGAATATCTGTTGAAGAAGTCAAGGGGAAAAAACTCAACACCACTTGACATGGACTCTTCCTAGAAGTGATAAGCTTCAAAGCACGAATATAGGAGTGGAATAAGATGGGGAGCAGTGGAAGAGTTAATGGGACAGGCTTATAAAGTGAAAGGCTTGGGCTAAGGCTCAGGGACAGAATGCTGGCCCAGCATGTACAAGGCCCCAGGATTTGATCTCAGCACAAGTCTGTGAGGCTGAAAGCCTTTGGATTCTCACTGTATCCGTATCCTCTTATAAGTAAGTTATAGGAAACTATGGACTCATCATTTCCATGAATGTATGTCAAAAATCAAAGATGGATAAGCTGACTTGCCCTACCACGCTCGGGCTCCATGGTTTAGCTGTGAGAATACTGGACCCAAATAAAATTCAAAATTTCTGAACAAGAAAAACCATTTGCAGCTTCATGACCAGCCTGAAAAGAAACTGTTTGTTCTACTTCTGAATTAAATTTCTCTTGCTGTGAAGAGACACCATGACCACACAACTCTTATAAAGGAGAACAATTTCATTGAGGGGACTCACTCACAGTTCAGAGGTTCCATTCATTAGCATCATGATGGGACGTGGTGGTGTGCAGGTGAAGAGTTCTACATCTTAGATCCGCAGGCAACAGGAAGGGAACTGAGACACTAGGTGTGGCTTGAGCATATCGGAGACCTCAAAGATCACCCTCACAGTGACATACTTCTTCCAACAAAGTCAAACCTAATAGTGCAACTCCCTATGAGTTTATGGGGGCCAAATACATTTAAACTACTACACCTGCCTTTATGTTTCTTTTCCATTTTTAATTTTTTTTATTTTTTAGAATTTTTTAAAATTAGCATGAGGGGTTGGGTCCAGAGGTTAAAGACAATGTCTGTTCTTACAGAGGACCCAGGGTCAGCTCCTAGCACCCACAAAGCAGCTCACAATCATCTGTAATTCTAGGGGATCTGATGCCCTCTCCTGCCTTTCCTGGGGATTACATGAATGCTCTGCACAGACAGACATGCAGGCAAAATGCCCAGACACATAAAATAAACCTTGTTTTTAAAAATATATAAATAAATATAATTAGTATGCAAAGTAATGAGGGTTCATTGGTATTTTCATATAGGTGTGTGTGTGTGTGTGTGTGTGTGTGTGTGTGTGTGTGTGTGTGTGTGTGTGTGTTCAGGCATACCTGTCACAGGTCAGAGAATAACATTGTGAAGACAATTCTCTCTTTCCACTTTGTTGAGATAGGGTCTCTCTGTTTGTGCCTTGCTGCATGCTCTAGGCTACCTGGTCCATGAGCTACAAGGAAATTCTCTTTTCTCTGCCTCCCATCTCCCCATAGGAGTGTTTGTATTACATATGAACGCCAATCCATTTGGCTTTTCCACACCAGTTCTGGGGATTGAATTCAGGTTGTCAGGCTTGAAAAGCAAACCCTTCTACCCCCTGAGCCATCTCACAAGCCTGTAGTGGAGAGCAGATACCTTAGCCTAGAGGCGTGGCCTCTTGGCCAGAGTAGATCTGGGAATCACCTATGATCTTGAGGCAGTAGGATTAGGGGTGCAGTTGAAGGGCGTTTTAAGATCCGGGTGCACATACACAGAAGTCCCTTCTTCCTCTTTTCTCTCGTGCTCTTGGATGGAGGACTTGACCCGCTCAGGAAGCTTCATGAGCCAGTCCAGTTTTTCCAGGAACTGCACATCTGTTTAATCTCTGTATCAGTGAGTCTCCCCTCTAAACCTTTCTAAGAAACATTCATCTTTCCTTATCAGTTGCCAGTGACTATTAGTTATAATAATACAAGCCCCACCTTTTTTCTGTTCTTGAGATTCTCATTGGCCTAAAGCTCAGCTAACCCTAACCCTAACCCTAACCCTAACCCAATTCAGCTAACCTGGGGCCATCAAGCCCCAGGGATTTTTCTGCCTCTACCTCTCCAGTGCTGGAATTACAAGCCTGTGTCACCACCTCTGGCTTTTTAATGAATGCTACCTGTTGGATTCAAGTCTTTGATGCATTTTCCCAACCAAGCTCCAACCCTGTTCTTGGTTTTCTTGGGAGACAGGGCTTGTTTGTTTGGAGAAATGTCCCACGTATCCCAGGCTGCTCTCAAACTCACTACATAGCCAAGCAGTGGTAGCTCATACTTTTAATCCCAGCACTTGTGAGGCAGAGGCAGGTGGATCTCTGAGTTTGAGGCCACCCTGGTCTACAGAACGATTTCCAGGAAATCCTGTCATGAAAAACAAACAAAAAACAAAATAAAATAAAGCAAAACAAAATCAGACTCACTATGTAGCTGAGCCTGGCCTTGAACTCCTGACCCTCTTGCCTCCACCTCCCAAGTACTTGACTATAGGCATGCACACACCAGGTCCTTGTTTGTAGTTGGTTTTTCTTTTACTCTAGCTCCACGTTGGGTGCCAAAATATTGTTAGTAGTTTTTGCTCTTTTGGGGGGCCCACCACCCAGCTCCCAAATAAATCATACATGGAGGCTTATTCCTAACCTCAGTTTGACTTGTTTCTTCCCAGCTTTTCATGTGCTTGCTGGGAATTGAACTCAGGACCTCTGGGAGAGCAGCTAGTGCTCTTAGGCACTGAACCACCTCTCCAGCCAAAGACAGCATTTTCTATGATTTTTTTTTTTTTTAGTTCTAAGATATTTTTTTGTTTCTTTTAGGGAACAGAGTCTCATGAAGCCCAGGCTGGCCTTGAACTTGCTATGTAGCTAAAGATGACCTTGAACTGTTGTGGAATATTATTTTAACTAGGCAAAGATGTGTTACCTTTCGAGCTACGTTCATGGGTTAAGAGCATTGGCTGCTCTTCCAGAAGTCATGGGCAGCTACGTGGTTCACAGCCATCTATAATCTGTTCTGGTGCCTCTTCGGGCCTGCATTGCAGTCAGAACACTGTATACATAATTAAGAAAAAAAACATGTTACATTTGTTTATGTTGCAAAAATATTATGTTTCGACTGTGTAAAAGTGTGTTACAGTTGTTTATGCTGCACTTGTTTAGCTATGTAAAGATGTGTGTTTAATCATATAACAATGGGTTGCATTTGTTTCCTGATTGGCCTAATAAAAACCTGAAGGACCAATAGCTAAGCAGAAGGATAGGCAGGACAGGCAGAGAGAATAAATAGAAGGAGAAATTTAGACTTGAGAAGAGAAGAGGGAGGAAAAAAGAACGAGGAGGATGAGGTGGACATGCCCGGGTCAAGAAACCAGGCAGCTGCCAGGCAGCCAGACACAAGAAGCGGTGAAAGTAAGATCTACAGAAGGAAAAAAAGAAAAGTAAGAGCCCTGAGGCAAAGGGTAGATAAAGGGAAACAGGTTAAAAGAGCCAGAGATGAGCCTAAGCGAGGCTGAACATTCATAACTAATATTAAGTCTCATGGGGCTGGAGAGATGGTTCAGTGGTTAAGAGCACCGTCTGCTCTTCCAGAGGACCCAGGTTCGATTCCCAGCACCCACATGGCAGCTAACAACTGTCTGTAGTTCCGGTTCCAGGCAAACACCAAGGCAAATAAATAAATAAATAAAGCTAATATTAAGTCTCCATGCCTGAGCAGTGGTTCAAAAGAAAAGGCCATTGCATCCCTGCCTCCACCTTCTGAGTTCTGGGATTACAGGCATAAGTCATCACATTCAACTTTGCAATTGACTATAATGAGAAGACATATTAACTTTCAGCCTACACACAGACAATGTTCTCAAATATTACAGCAAGTTATAATGGCTGGTTTTCAAATCTTGAAACTGCCCATTTAGTTGTGGTGTATGTGTTGACATGCATTATATAATACAAATTTTATATTTAGTAAATGCTGTTAAATTAGATTTGCTAAAACTTTACTGACATTTTTCTTTCTGTGTTCATTGGTAATTTTGTATTTTTTAAAAAGTTTTTATTTATTATGGATACAGTGTTCAGCCTGAATATATGCCTGAATGCCAGAAGAGGGCACCAGATCTCATTACAGATGGTTGTGAACCACCATGTGGTTGCTGGGATATGAAATCAGAACCTCTGGAGGCCCAACCAGTGCTCTCACCTCTCCAGTCCAGTAATTTTGTATTTTTTGTATTATCCTTGCTTGGTCTTGGTATGAAAGTGTGTTAGTTAATTTTCCACCAATATAATAAATAATATGCTTTAAGCAATTAATTTTTTTATAAGTCTGTGTAGGTCCAGACACGTATCTCAGTAGTTAAAAACACTTGTTGCTCTTCCAAACAACCCAAACTGCCTGTTACTCTAGGGTTGGAAAGATGGCTCAGTGCTTAGGAACACTAGCTTTCCAAGATGACCGTAGGTTCAATTCCCAGCACCCTCGTGGTGGCTCACTACCATCTGTGATTACAGTTTCAGGGGGTCTGACACCCTTTCTGGCCTTTGTATATATCAGGCACACAAATAACCATACACATACTTTTTTAAGCTAACAACCAAGAATCTTCCACAATGCCCCACTTTTCAAAGGTTCCACTGTCTCCCAGTTAGCACCAGCTGGGATCAAGTCTTTAACACAGGGGACTTTGGACGGCCACATCCAAGCCACAGGGGAATGTTGACCTCAAAAAAATCAGCTGGAAAAGTGTCCCCTTCTATTTTATAAAAGATACTATGCAGAATTGCTATTATTACTTATAAATGTTTGGTACACTTTGCCAGTTAAATCATCCTGCCAGCCACTCAACAGATTGGAGCGTTTCCCGTTGCAGCAGCTCATCCAGGCAACTGGGCTGGGCTCTCCGTCTTCCAGGCTGCACTGAGCCTCCTGTGTCTGAACAAGCTTCCCTCCAAGATGGAGAGTTTGGTTTTCTCTTAGGGGAAAACACTCCACAATTAGCCACCAAAGCAGTCCCTGAAGAGGCTGGCAGCTTCACCCAGAACTCCCAGGAGCTGAGGCAGCAAGCACATTGTTAATGTTTGGTCAGAGGTCACATTTCTACCCTCGCTGCCAATGTCAGGGAAAGAGTCCCATTTCTGTAGACATTATTTACAGTTTTTTGTGTGTGTGATGTGTCTACATGTTCATGTGGGGGGTTCTGAAGGTGGTCTTTCCTACAGAGGCCAGATGATGACATTGATACCTCTCCCCTTATTTTTTTTCTTCTTTTTTTTTAAAAAAAAAAAATTTATTATTTTATGTGAATTGGTGTTTTGCCTGCATGTATAACTGTGTAAGGGTGTCAGATCTTGGAATTACGGACAGTTGTTAGCTGCCATGTAGCTGCTGGGAATCGAACTCAGGTCCTCTAGAAGAACAGACAGTGCTCTTAACCACTGAGCCATCTCTCTAGCCCTTCTCCCCTTATTTTTTGAGACAGGGCCTCTCACTGAATCTAGAGATCATCAAGTTGGCTAGGCTAATCAGCCAGTGAGCTCCAGTGGTCTACCTGTATCTACCCCCAAAATACTGGGGTTACAGATGAGCACCTCCATGGGTCTGAACTCAAGTCTCCATGGTCATGCAGCAGGTATTTTACCAGCAATCCTCTCTCCCGTCTTCATTTACATTTATTGATTCTTAATATGTACAGACATGAAACCATCTTTGGTGTTTCCTTTCTTCCTGGGACTTTTCTCCATTGTTAGGTTGATAGGATTTTCAGTGAGTTTTAAGACTGATGAATGTTTCCCTTCTGCCATCTTAAAAACTGTGTCAGCTATTATTAGTTTATTCATTCCACACCCTACACTGTTCAGTTTTGTTTGGAATGTCAGGATGTTCACTTGGATAAGTAAAATGTCCGCACCTCCTTTGCAACTGCAATGATTATATACTACTTGTTAGCCAGTAAGATGTCTGCAGGAGCTGTAGGGAAGGTCTTGTGGGAAGCGCTCTCTCTCTCTCTCTCTCTCTCTCTCTCTCTCTCTCTCTCTCTCTCTGTCGTGCACCAGAGGCTTATTCTGTAGCCTGGGCTGGAACTCACTGTGTAGTCCAGACTAGCCTCAAATTCATCTTCTGCCTCAGCCTCCCAAATACTGAGATTCTGGACATGAGCAACCTCCCCTGGTGAGGACAGCTCTTAAAGGCTTCCCTGGCCCACATGGACTTTTTTACCATCCTATCTTCATGCCCTTTCCCAAGGTGTAGTGAGCCTGATGGTTAGCGCTCTGGTAACCATTTTGGTTGTGAGCCTAGCTTTTAACAGCTGAGCCATCTCTCCAGCCCCTAGTAACCATTTTTGAAAGCAAAGTCAGCTTCTAATGCAGTAATGAGACTGAGGGAGATCTGTAGGGGGATTGTATTCTGTTCCTTTGCAAATAATTGTTCCACCTGCTGGTTTAATAAAAAAAAAAAAAAAACACTGATTGGCCAAAGGCAGACAGGAAGTATAGGCGGGGCTACCAGACTAAGAAAACTTTGGGAACATCTCAGAGCAGGGCAGAGCCACTACAGGGATGCAACAGAGACACAACAAGGAGATGGCAGCAGACACAGAAGAAGCCAAAATTCTGCTCTGAGAAAAAGTATCAAATCGCATGGCTGAACAGAATCATGGGTTAAGTTAAGATGAAGGAGTTAGCAAGTTATATGCCTGGGCTCCAGGTCAATTAGTGTAAAATCAGTGTAAGCATCTGTGTGTCTCTGTGGGGCTGTGGGACTGCCTGTCAATGGGTCAGAACCTCAGGACAAAACCCAAAAACTGGGCCAGAAACATCATACAACAGAGATCTTCGTAGGCACTCTGTTCCATTATGACACTGTAGGGCCACCACAGTGGGCCTGCACTGTCCACTCCTGAGCTACGTGTATGTGACATAAAAACAAATCTCCAATTTTTGTGACTCACTGTCCGAATTACACAGAAGAAATGCCTTGTCCTCCTTCCCATGCTTACACTAAAAATTAGCACATTGTCAGGGCTGGAAGATAGCTTAGGAGTCAAGAATACTTGTTGCTTTTCCAGATGACCTGGGTTCAATTCTCAGAACTCACATAGTGACTCACAACCATCTGTAACTCCAATTCTAGGCAATACTATTCCTTCTGGCTTCCCTGAACACCAGGTACACAGTGGTATGCAGACAGACATGCAGATAAAAACACCCACATGCATAAAATATTAAGACCCTGACCAGACATGGTGTTACACACTTTAAATCCTAGCACTTGCAAGGAAGAGGCAGGAGGGTTTCTTTTTGAGGCCTGGTCTACACAGTGAATTCCAAGGTAGTCAAGGCTATATAGCAAAAACAACTTATTTCAAAACACCCACACACGGGGCTGGAGAGATGGCTCAGAGGTTAAGAGCACTGTCTGTTCTTCCAGAGGTCCTGAGTTCAATGCCCAGCAATCACAAGGTGTCTTACAACCATCTCACTCTGCAGTGAGATCTGGTGCCCTCTCCTGGCCTGCGGACATACATGCAGACAGAACACTGTAAACAAACAAATCTTTACAAAAAGAAATCTGTGCGTGGTACTGTGTATTTGTGATTCTAGCACTTGGGGAGAAGGGTGATACAGAAGGACTAAGAAGAATTCAAGGTCATCTTCAGATACAGGCATAAGAGAGACCTTGTCCTTTAAGGCGCCTTGCACTGTGTTCTTATATTTGGGGGACATTTGGGGTCCTAGGCTGCAGCTGCTCTGTATTCTTCCTCCACCCAGCTGAGAGCGCGCCAATCTGAGACTCCGTCTGCTCATGTCCTTTCCTCGACTACTAAGCATTTTATCTTCATCCATTATGACAGTGTGCTGTGACCTGTGTGGAGAACCATCTGTCCCCCTTCATCTTTTAAGGACCAGTGAGTTCCTTCAGAAGTCTTGCCCAGGCTTTAATGGGGCTGCTCTCCACCTTTGCTCTCCTTTACTGGGGACTCAGCCATGCCTGGAAACTTTTCACTTCGTTTCCTTTGTGTTTCTGATTTTTTGCATTTCTCTGGCCTCTGGAACTGCAATCCAAGGGGGTCTTGCACATCGCATCACATGCTCCACTCATGAATCTGCACTGTGCTCTCATCAATGAATGGTTATCATGTTCCTTTCTAATGGCTCTTTGGGGATAGTGATCTCATGCCTAACAAAGCCTCTTCCATCCACTGAGGATATTAATTTCTCTCTGGTGGTGGCCATGGGAGATGCAGTCAGCAATGGAGCTTACAGAGCAACTCACTGGCTAGCACAGTTACAATGCCTGTACCCCGGAGAGGCAAAGCCCAGGGTGGGGGTTGTCCCCAGAAGGCCTGTGCCTTCTGCTTGCTGCTCTTGTGTTATTGTTTCTGGCATGGTGTGATTATGTGAAAGGATCCACTGTACCCAGTAGAGTTGATTGTTTGATAGGGAAATCCCATTCCTTACTGGGAAATTTACTTGCAGAGCATAATGGTGATTTTTATAGGCAACGGCACTTAGAGATGTGAGATTTGCTGGGGATGGAAAATGTAGACAAGGAAGTTTCCCACATTAAAGATTCATGAACTCTGCCCATGGATAAACAGGCTGATGATCAAAGAAGGCAATTACATCCCTGCGATCAAGGTTAGGTGTTGCAGATTATTTAACTAAGCAAAGATGTGTTGCATTTGTTTAATTATGTAAAGATGTGCTGCTGTTTCACCCTGCCTGCCTAAGCACCTGATTGGTCCAATAAAAAGATGAATGGCCAATAGCAAGAGAGGAGACACAGCTGGACTTTCCAGGTGGGGAGAGTGCGTATTAGAAGGAATTCAGGCTGGGTGGGGGAGAAAGGAGGAGGAGATAAGGGAGACGCTGGGAGATGCCAGGGCCAGCCAACCAGGCAACTGCCCCCCAACAGACACAGAGGCTGGAGAAAAGCAGAACAGACAGAACGAAAGATAAAAAGTCCCAAGGCAAAACAAAGAGGACAGAACAGGTTAGATTAAGTTAAAAGAGCTGGGGCGGGGTGGGGGGTGTCAAGCCTAAGTTAAGGCCAAGCATTCATAATTAATAAAAAGTCTCCATGTCTTTATTTGGGAGCTTGTTCGTGGCCCAAAGAAAATGCCAACTAATATTAGGTCTGAGTCCCTTGGCCAGATAGCTTAAGAATTACAGAATTAGCTGGAGAGATGGCTCAGCGGTTAAGAGCACCGTCTGCTCTTCCAGAGGACCCGGGTTCGATTCCCAGCATCCACATGGCAGCTAAAAACTGTCTGTAGTTCCAGTTCCAGGCAAACACCAAGGCAAATAAATAAATAAAGTTAAAAAAAAAAAAAAAAGAATTACAGAATTAATCACAGTTTTCGATGTGCACCTTGAATAAACAAAGTTGTGGAAAGAAATCAAGTGACCCTATTGTGCATGAAGAAAAACAGATGGTTAGCTGACCACTTGTTTAAAGATTGTGTCTAGTCCTGAAGAGATGGCTCAGCGGTTAGAGCACTGGCTGTTCTTCCGGAGGGTTAGGGTTAGGGCTCAATTCCCAGCATCCACATGGCAGCTCACAACTGTCTGTAATTCCAAGATCTGACACCCTTACACAGATATACATGCAGACAAAACACCAATTCACATAAAAATAAGAATAAAATGTTTAAAGATTGTGACTAGTAGAAAGAGGAGAGGCATTTGCTACACTGAGACAAACTGGCTGAAATATACTTGGCTTACTTAAAACTTTGTTAATCAATAACTAAAAAAAAAAAAAATCATTGTTTTGAAGTTAAGATGTCATGGTAGGAAAAATAACACAAAGTAAAATGTTTACCTACATGTGGGTTTCTAAGAAAAACATGAGGGGCTGGAGAGATGGCTCAGTGGTTAAGAGCACCATCTGCTCTTCCAGAGGACCCGGGTTCGATTCCCAGCATCCACATGGCAGCTAACAATTGTCTGTAGTTCCAGTTCCAGGCAAACACCAAGGCAAATAAATAAAGTTTAAAAAAAAAAAAAAAGAAAGAAAAGAAAAAAGAAAAACACGTAACTTGTGACCATAGTGTGATTTCTTCCTGTGTAAAAATTTTAATTTGTTTTTGGAAAACATGTAACTTGTGGTTGTGAGGTAATTTCCTTCTTGCGTGGAGATTTTTGTCTTAGGTGGTATAAAAGGGCTAAGGGGAAAAGAGAGAGGAAAAATCACGTTTTTGTCCCTTGGAATGACACTGTGGAAAGAGCTGACCTGAGCTAGTGGGAGCTCAGGGACTCTGGACTGACAGCTGGGGAGCCTGCATGGGACTGAACGAGGCCTTATTTGTGCCTCCCCCAACCCCCAGAAGTGGGGCCAGGATTTATCCCTGGAGCATGATATGGCTTTTTGGAGCCCATTCCCTATGGAGAGATACCCTGCTCCCTGGAGTGGGGGTGGGGGACAACGGACACTAGGTCCTGCCTCAACTTGATGTGCCAGACTTAATTAACTCCCCACTGGGAGGCCTTACCCTCCCTGAGGACTGGATGGGGGGGGCAGGAGGAGGGGAGGAAGGGGGAACTGTGGTTGGTATGTAAAATCAAAAAAAAGAAAAGACTTCTGTGTGGGGGAGAAACAGAAATAACAATTCAGCAGGACTCTCTGGACAGCTTCCTGTCTGGGTGTCTGATTATGATTCATAAGCTGAGAATGAGGATGAAAAGTCAGTGCAGCAGGAAGACAAGAACCCAGGGTTGTGGTGGTATATTCAATTAAAAAAAAATGGCCTGAAATATCAGAGGACAAAGCTAAACCATTAGGTCAGGAAGTGGTGACCCAGGCCTTTAATCCCAGCACTTGGGTGGCAAAGATCCTCTGGGTCTCTGTGAGTTCCAAACAGCCAGGCAGGAGTAGCACACACCTTTAATTCTAGCTCTAGGAGAGTAGAATGAGGAAGTGAGATGGCTGGGCTGAGGGGGAGAGGGAGGAGTTCAGCTCTCCTTAGTGGCTGACAGAGAGGTTTTAGAGTCAGAGGATCTCTGGAGACAGGCCTGAGGAGCTGGAGGGTGAGAACTGGTTTGTTTTGTTTTCTTTTTCTTTTTCTTTTTTTTTTAAAGATTTATTTATTTATTATGCATACAGTTTTTACAGAAGAAGGCACCAGACCTCATCATAGATGGTTGTGAGCCACCATATGGTTTTGCTGGGACTCGAACTCAGGTCCTCTGGAAAAACAGTCAGTGCTCTTAACCTCTGAGCCATCTCTCCAGCCCCTTGTTTTGTTTTCTATCTCTGATATTTCAGCTTTTCCCAAATATCTGACTCCAGGTTTTTAGCATAATACCAAATAGATTTTGTGCAATACAGGGTTGCCACTTCCTCAGAGGTAGTATACAAAATGCCAAGTGTTTCCCATCATGCCCTCCTGGAACTAGTCAAACACAGAAACGCTGCATAAGATTGCCTCAGTGCTTTATCGGGAGGGGAATACACTCAGACACGATACAAGGTCCTGAGCCCAGCAAGATCTCTAGCTCAAGATGCATCTGGCTGGCTGTAATTCGGTAGTGACCCTTGATGACACCCCGTGAATTGCAGAGATGGCACCTCCAGTGAGACTGGATGGTTCGGACAGCCTTAAGCAGCCGACAGTAATGTCTACGAATAAGCCACATGCGGATCCAGGACTGCACCCTGACCACTGCCCACTGCTCCTGTTGGAAAGAATCCAGTATCGACTTCCGCCTCTTCTCCAAAATCTTTGGCAGCATCAGCCGCCACCAGCACTGGATGATCCAGGCTCTGAGGGCTGCATGCAGCAGCGCCCGACGTACCAATGTGCCACGCCACCAGGCTTGGATCTTTACAACTGGGATCTTTTCAGAGAGTTCCTTGTTATCTTGGGTCTTGCAAGGAAAAAGAAGGAATACTCAGTGAGTTTCCTTATCCACCTGAACAAAAGGATATGCCAAGAAAGGCCCTGATTCCCTACCAATAACTGCCCTCTACTCCCCTGAAATTAATAGTCTTGGTCAAGACAGCTAGGAACTAGGAGATTGCATCTGTGTCCTGACACCGTCACCATCTGGCTTCAGGCCACTAGCAGCCTCTCTGGTTCCTTGAGTTTGTCTCCCCTACCCTGGCACTCTGGTTTCCAGGTTAGTGGGATGACAGCAAAACCTGAGGCCTGTACACATATCAAATGATTATGTCCTGGCAAGCCTGCCCACCTAACCAGGACCATGAGCCTTTCCATTAGACCCTCCTGGGGACCTGGGGACCTTTGGTCACCTGTCTCTCTTTTCCTTGACTCTACCCCAGTCCTCAACTTTCTCCCTCCCTCTTGTTGAATCCTCAACTCATATATTTCAATCTCTCATCTTCTCTTTCCACCCACTCTGCGTGCGTGCGTGTGTGCGCGCGCGTGTTGAGACTTCGCTGGCCTCATCTCACTCTCCTATTCCACCTACGTGCTGGAATTATCAGTGTGCATCATCAGTCTTCCTCGTCCTCTTTATGACTTTCACACCTCTCATCTTAATTGACAAGCAGACATATGTGCAGACGTGTAAACACGCACACACAATTCTTTGTTTTGTTTTGTTTTGAGACAAGGTTTCTCTGTGTAACAGCCTTGGACCAGGCTGGTCTCGAACTCACAGAGATACATCTTCCTCTGTCTTGTAAGTTCTGGAACTAAGGCATGTATGTGCTACCACACCCAGCCAACACACACAGCTCTAAACCAACCTCCCTACATCTTAGGCATTCCATTCCACAGACACGTTCTGAGACTCAGCCCCAGTCTTTGGTCTGAGAGGTCATAGTTTTCCCAATTTCGCACTATCATTATCTGCTTTCTATTTTTGAACCAGAGTTTTAGGCTGAAAATGAAATGGGAACATAGGAAAATAAGAGTAAATTATTTATTCCTGTGCTTAGCAAGGTACCATGCAAAGGACAAGGGCCAGAGACACCCAAGCCAGATCTCCTACCTTTGCCTTTATTTCTGAGGACAGAACAACTGGCTTCTCCTGAGGAACATTGTCGGTAAGTTCCATAGAGTCTTCAGGTGTTGGCTGTTCCTCATCCTGTACTCAGCAATTGGGAAAGTAAAGGGGGGCTGACATCCATCCCTCCCTCATTGTTCTGCACCCTACACATCCCCGGCTTCCAGAACATCCCATAACCCCCATCCCACCCCACCTCTGCCAGGTTTTCCAAGACAGGGTTTCTCTATGTAGTCCTGTCTGTCCTGGAACTCACTCTGTAGACCAGGCTGGCCTCCTAAGTGCTGGGATTAAAGGCGTGTGCCACCACGGCCTGACTGCTTCCCACTCTTGAGTTATCAGAGGGGTCCTGTTGTGAGACTTATGGGAACATGCATAACAAGCCTAATGTGTGTGCTATCTCTTGTTTACCATTGTTCCCACATGGATTGGGTGTAGATGGTTCAAATCCCCTCAGGTCTGTGCTGCTCCAGCATTGGCATGAGCAGAGAGCAGAGAGTGACTCATGATGTCACAAGGGCAGCTGTGACTCAGGCAGCAGTTGAGTCCCTTCTAAGGAAAGGGCAGAGTATTGCCCATTTTTTTTTTCCTGCCAGAAATACCCAAAGCCCTGGCTTCAAAGCCAAATCACCGAATCACTGGTTCACTGACAGAAAGGTGTATAGTGAACCATTGGTAATAACACTTGATTTGCATTTTTGAATATTCATCAATGGGGGGCGGTTATTTAATGATTTATAGTCTGCTCATAGCCTCAGACAAGATCGTGCACATTCAGGGAGGTAAGGTGGTAGATTGCTTATACCTTCAAATACTAAAAACTAGTGAGTTAAGTCAGACATGGTGGGTGGTTCATGCCTATAATTCTAGCACTCAGGAGGCTGAGGCAGGAGGATTGCTTTGAGGTCAAAGCAGCCTGAGCTAGACTCGAAAGGTAAAAATGAGTTTATCCTCCTGAGATGCATTTGTAAGTACAGAAAGTTCGATCACTGTGACTGCATTTGTGCAACTCATCTGAGTGTGTGAATAGAGGGGAAAGGCATTTACACTGTTAGTTAGTGCACAGAGGTGCTGGATGGGTGACATCTTCAACCTACACATTCAGTGCCCAAGGGAACCCATGAACCAGCCTGGGTGCCGGCTCGGTTTTGTGTTCAGGGTTTTCTTCTTCTGCCCTTAAAGATGTCAGACAGGTGATAGGCCGCTGCTACCCCAGGGGCCCTTTTCTGCTGTTCTTACCTCCCAAAGACGGCACCTTGAAAGCATGAGGTCCTGAAATCCATTCAGAGTCACGGTCCCAGGTCACTGGGCAGGGCCTCCAGAATGTATATGGTTAGTATAGAATAGGGAAGTATACCGAAGAGGAAGGGACCATGTGAGGCCAGACACATTAGGGAGATGGGGGAGGCAGGTCGTGAGTGCAGAGTGACAGATACATTAGCCTCTATTTGGAAAAATAAAATGTACAGGTGTTTGTGACAATTCTTTTTATCTCTCAATACATACACATGGGGGGGCAACTAATTTTTTTTAATTTTAAAAATACCTTTAAAGGTAAGTTGGAGTCTACTTGGAGGTCTGTTGGTCACTGAAGTTGCTATCCTTAGAACTACTGCAGGGTTTATCCCTGAATTTCTGGCCTCCTGGTGGGTGATATAATCTCTCTTTAAAGGTAAGTTGGAGTCTACTTGGAGGTCTGTTGGTCACTGAAGTTGCTATCCTTAGAACTATTGCAGGGTTTATCCCTGAATTTCTGGCCTCCTGGTGGGTGATATAATCTCTCTTTCACATATGCCCTTGCCATCTGCCACAAGAGCCTCACCAGAGGTCAGCTAACATTGGCAATGAGCTACATTAGCACAGCAGAGAATTCCCCACCTACAGGGACGCTTCAGGGTAGAATATTTGCCTGACGTGAGTCGGATACCTCGGTGTCATTCTGGGTGGGAATGGGAACACCTGATCTTCTTGCAGAGAACCTGAGTTTGGTTCTCAGCCTCCACACCTGGGAATTCACTGTAAGCTCCAGCTCCGAGGCACCAGTGCCCTCTGCTGGCCTCCAAGGGCACTGCATCCACAGACATCCCCATATAGGCATACACATGAATAAAAATAATAGTAAAACATATGTGGACAGGCAATGGTGGTGCACATTTTTTTTTAAACTTTATTTATTTATTTGCCTTGGTGTTTGCCTGGAACTGGAACTACAGACAGTTGTTAGCCGCCATGTGGGTGCTGGGAATTGAACCCCGGTCCTCTGGAAGAGCAGACGGTGCTCTTAACCGCTGAGCCATCTCTCCAGCCCTGGTGGTGCACATTTTTAATCCCAGCACTCAGGAGGCAGAAGTAGGTGAATCTCTTGAGTTGAAGGCCAGCCTGGTCTACGGGGTGAGTTCTAGGACAGCCAGGGGTACACAGAAAGAAAAAGGAAAAAAGGGGAGAGGGAGCTGGAGAGATGGCTCAGTGGTTAAGAGCACTGGCCATTCTTCCAGAGGAACTGAGTTTGATTCCCAGCAGCCACATGGCAGCTAACAATTGTCTGTAATTTCAAGATCTGACATCTTCACACAGTTATACATGCAGGCAAAACACCAATTCACATAAAATAAAAATAAATATTAAAAAAAAAAAAGAAAAAGGAAAAAAAAAGATACAAAGAAACCTGTCTTAACAAAACAAAAACCCATGGCAAGTTCCTAATCACCACCAGAAGCTGGGAGGTTTAGCAGTGGCAGAGTAGGTGTTCTGGGAAAGACCATATTTAGGAATAGCCAGAGGTGCACACGGTGCAGCACCTCAGGCGCGACACCAAAGGACCACCCACATATAGACCGCATACACCCACATACAGACCGCATACACCCGCATACAGACGGCATACACCCGCATACAGACCGCATACACCCGCATACAGACGGCATACACCCGCATACAGACGGCATACACCCGCATACACCCGCATACAGACCGCATACACCCGCATACAGACCGCATACACCCGCATACAGACGGCATACACCCGCATACAGACCGCATACACCCGCATACACCCGCATACAGACCGCATACAGACGGCATACACCCGCATACAGACCGCATACACCCACATACAGACCGCATACACCCGCATATAGACCGCATACACCTGCATACACCCACATACATACCACATACACCACATACAGACCTACACACATACTGTCTGATTTCCTCTCTGCTCTCCCCTCCCCCACACCTGGAATCCTGCTGTCTACCAATAGAGCCCCATCTATACCCTATGCTCCGGCTATTCTATTCTCCCATATTTTTAAAAACTAAAAACCTGCTCCACCCCACCTGGCCCTCCTCACCTCCATCACGGACCACTGCTAACACAACCACATTCCCCAGTCCAGCCACCAGCAAGATCCGTGAGCTGTCTCCAGGCCTCCAGCTCAGACACAGCTGTGTCCCCGCCCGCTGCCATGCCATCTCCTTACCTGTGACAGTCCTCACTGAGCTCCCTTTCTTCAGCTCCCCACCCCAAGCCAGTGGCCCCCCACAGCTAGATGGTTATGGCTTGGTTGTTACTGCATTTATTTATTGTGTTGTTTATTGTATGTATTTATTTGTGGCATGTGTGAGAGAGTCAGAGGACACCTTTGCGGGTTCAGTTCTCCCTCCACCTGGGTTCTGAGGACAGGCTTGGAATAGGCGCCTCCACCCACAGAACCACCTCATCAGCCTGGCTATCTTTTTAATGTGGCCCAGAACCGCTCACTTAGCTCCCAGCCCCCCATGGCTTCCCACTGCAGTCTGACCCAGCCTTACACTCGCTATCCTGGGGGATGGGGGGGGGGCTCTCCACTTCTCAAAAAGGCCTTAGAGGGCACCTGACCTTACTCTTCTGCTCCCCAGTGCCATCTCCTCCACGATTGCACTCCGTGATGGGAGTGACCCACCCCATCTGTAAAGACAAGAAGTATTCCTTTGATGCATCTATCTCTCCAGTGGGGTCCCTGCCTAGCTCCTTCAGACTGAAGACCTCTTCCCCAGTTCTGGCTTTGTCCCCAAGCATGGCAGACTCCACTTCAGGAGCAATCGATCCCTTCCAGCTTCCTGAGCTGGAATGGGTGGGAAAGTGGGGTCAGCCTGACTTGTGGTCCTGCTATCCCATTTGATCCTAGACCCTAGCTAGAGCCTTGGCACAGAACTGGAAGCCATGGTTTCTTGGCTGATGAGTGACTGACTGACCCGTCAGCCCGAGTCCTGGAGAGCAGCTGGCTGGTGAGGTTATGCAAGAGTCAGCTGAAGTTCCCACCCACAGTCCTCTGGAAAAAACCAAAGGCTTTCAGCTAAGAGCCTGCTAGAGCCCTGTCCTCCGCAGGTCTCTGCCACACACCCACCGTCCCTTACTCTCCCAGAAGCCAGACGAACAAGGTCTAAAATAGAAAGCTTTAATACAAAAGGGGGTCAGGGCCTGGAAAGCACTTAAATAAGGATCAGTGTCAGGAGCCAGCAACAGGGGGAGGCGCAGAGACTCTGCGGAGTGGGATGATGCAGACCGAGTTCCGAGCCTCTTTGATTCTCCACCATCGGCCGAGCCTGCGAGATTGAGAGGACCAGCTGAGGCAGCCCCCAGCCACCCCCTCTCCCACTCCCATCTGGCC
This sequence comes from Sigmodon hispidus, assembly GCA_004025045.1. Taxonomy (NCBI): domain Eukaryota; kingdom Metazoa; phylum Chordata; class Mammalia; order Rodentia; family Cricetidae; genus Sigmodon; species Sigmodon hispidus. The sequence goes on from PVIH01005765.1 coordinate 71,527, forward strand.
AGTGCCACCTTGCCCTCAGCCCCACCTCCCAACATGTACCTGTGTTCCTGTCCCACTCCAGCCACCAAGAAGTCCCCAGCACTGGAGAATTTGAGGCTGTTGATGAAACCAACCTGAGAGAAAATGACACATGGTGAGACATCACAACATTCCTCACCACGGCTACCAACGTCAGTCAAGAGCCTGGTGAAAACCTGCTGCCTCCTGCCCTGGTCAGATGGGCAGAAGGTCCTTCCCTCTGAGGCCTCAGCCTCCTAATCTGAGCCAGCGAAAGTGGAGCACCAGCCTAGCAGATGATCAAGGAAACAGTGCCCATAAAATGTGTCAAGAGCTGCCTAGGGCCTGGTTCCTGGCAGTGGGATTTGAGAACCCCCAAGGCAACCATCCTGCCACAATCCCACAGGTCACCCCAATGTGGATCATCAATTCCACACAGCCCTGCCTGGTTCCCAAGCCAGTACCAGCTACACAGAACACACCCCAGTGCAGGCCTCCACTCTCTGTCCATGCCTTGTACATCAAAGCCAGGACAGGACAGGGTGGAGGGTCAGGATCTGTGGCAGTAAGTGGCCTTGCTCCGAAGAGACTCCTTTGGGTGGGAAGAGCAGAGAAAGGTCATTCCAGGGCCCCCCAGAGTCTGGCAAAGACAGGCTTATGCATTCACCACTTACCAGGGGGATGTTACAAAGAGGGTTAAGCTGCCGGAAGCCCTCTCCACACTGCCAAAGCCGCACACAGGCATTGTGGGAACCTTGGGAGACAGAGTATCAGTGAGCTACCCCTAGACCAACTCACCCTGTGCCCCTTCTTCCTCATCTCACAGAGCACCCACCTGTGGCCAAGAGGTCTGTATTGAGTAGGGCCGCCACCGATGATATCCAGAAGGGCTGCTCCAGGCCTGGCTCCCCGTGCAGCCCGTGAGCTTCACGCTGGAGAGCAAGCGGCTTTTTTTTGGAAAGGCCCCACAAGGCCACGGAGCTGTGGGAGGGGAAAATAGTCTGAGGGACCAAAGCAGGACAGAAGGCAGGAAGAACCAAGCACAGAGCAGCTGAGGTATGTGGACAGGGTCACTGGTCCAAAATGATTCCATGAGTTAAGTGTGGGCCCTAGCGGGCAGGGGTGATCACAGGCAGCAGCAGTAGTGACACAGCTTGACACTTACCCATCATCTGCACCAGACACCATGTGCTCCTCATTGATCAGATGGATGCAGTCAATGGAGCCCCTAGAGAGAGAGAGACTGTGAGGGACAAGGTCCAGTCTCTTTCTCACCAGCCCACCGAGCCCTGACACACCACAGCAGACTGCCTTACTGGTGGCCATAGAAGACAAGCTGGGATTCCTCTGGGATCTTCCATACACGCACGGTCCCATCCCGTCCTCCGGCTGTCACACAGCACTCTCGGCTCAGGGCATCCAATGCAGCCACAGCATCCTGGTGCCCGAAGCTGGGGGAAGAATACGGGGGGGGGGGGGGGAGATATGGGATTGTAGGCTCTAAAGAAATAAAATAACCAGCCACAACCACTTCTCACCTAGCCAATTCCTCAGGCCGAAAGGGATAAATCCAATCCCCAGAAATCCACAGAATGAATGCCTTTGAGTCCTCAGCCAAAAGGGAAAGGTGAACTGTGTCTCCTCCCAACTTATATACCTCTCTCTGGCCAGGCCTAACACTTCCTGTTTCAAACTTCCTAGTGCTAGGATTAAAGGCCTGTGTGCTTCCAGAGTCATGGAATCTCAAATGCTGGGATTAAAGGTGGGAGGCACCAATACCTGGCTCTGTTTCTCTCCTGGATTCGAGCAATATCACGTAGCCCAGGGTGGCCTTGAACTCACAGAGATTCAGATGGATCACTGCCTCTGAGTGCTAGGACTAAGGTGTGTGTCTCCACTCCCTGACCTCTATGGCTAACTCTGCCCTCTGATCTTCAGGCAATCTATTTCTTAGACTGCAAACAGTGTATCACCACAGGGGTATCAGGCGTGAACTCCTAACTACATGTGAACCCACACCCATATGCAATCTACCTGAGCACACTTACAGAGTTTCCACATAGGAGTTCTCCGCTACATTCCACACCTTCACGGAGCGGTCGTAGGAGGTGCTGTAGAGCTGGTGGGTACCTCTTCGGAAGGCCAGTCCCTACAGCGAATGGAGGGGGGGAAGGGTCAGGGCTACAGCAGGGAAAACAGAGGGCAGGCCCAGAGAGACATGGCATGGGAAGCCTGCTCCCCAGAGCACTGCCCAGTACATGAGGCCCTGCATGGAGCCAGGAACATGCTTGCCTGTCGTCAAATAGCTGGCCACCCCTCAGGCCCACCCTGTCGTCAAACAGCTGGCCACCCCTCAGGCCCACCCTGTCGTCAAACAGCTGGCCACCTCTCAGGCCCACCCTGTTGTCGAACAGCTGGACACCCCTTGGGCCCACCCTGACCCCTGCATCAACTGGACCTGGTCTCCCTCCATCCCTTTAGATGTCTTTAGCACATGTATGTCCTTTACACACCACTCACTATGCAGGGAGGAGGTCCCCTGAAAATGAGTCAGGCCCAGCATCAGGTGGGCCTACTCAGCAGGTGTCCACTAAATACCCACAGAGCCTCGCTAAATACCCACAGAGCCTCACCGACACAGCGTCCCGGTGTCCCGTGAAGGTATACAGGTGCTGGCAACTCTGGGCTTCCCAAATTAGAATGAGTTTGCTACGGTCACCAGAGGCCTGTGGGAATGAAGATGATAGCGACAAACAGACTCTACACACCCAAGCCTTCCACCTGCCCACAGGGCCAACCCAGTCTTACAAGGTACTTGCCATCAGAAGAGATGGCCATGCAGAGGATATGGCTGCTGTGGCCTAAAGGCTGACCCTGGGCACCCTTCTTGGCTCGAGGAATCACATGCAGCTTCCGTCCACTCTCAACACTCCCTGTCACCAAGAGAGGGAAGAGGTTACTGGGATGGGGGTATTTCTGGGTACTTAGCAACCGCCCTCCCCCGAGTATGAAAGAGCAGCATGAATAGGGGTCACGCCAGCATCCTGTACTGGGCTCAGAGGATCCAGGCCAGCTGCTGTGAGCCTCTGCAAAATCACTCTGGTTTCATCTGCATCAGTCCCTAATGGCAGCAGCCCAGCCATGACCCCCAAAGAGGGAGAATGCAAGAGTGCCTTGGAGACCGGAGGACCATGTGCAGTGTGCACGGACCTGAATTCAACTCCAGAACCCGCTCAACCCCCACAGGCTGTCTCTACGTGTGAGCCCTGGCATATGTGCACATCACACACACAAAATAAACAAAACATTAAACAAAGAAGAAAAAGGTGGAGAAGGAGAGAGGGAAGGAAAGAAAGAGACAGACAGAAAGAGAAAAGAACGTACATTGGGGCTACTGGCATGATCCCTCCCTCAAGTGAGCATGGCTATGGAGAGCTAGGAGCACAGAAGGACCAAGGAATCATCCAGTCAGTGCAGGGCTCCAAACACCTTCTAGTCCAATTGCGGCCTAAGGCCTCAGCTCCCATCCTCATCCCTCTTTGCCCCATGGAGCTCAGAAAGCCTACTGCTGGCTGGAAGCTTTCACTGCCACTCACAAAGCTCTTCCTGGGTAACAAACCTGCCTCCAGAAGCTTCCATCACCAGAACACATGCCCTCAAGGTCTCACTCACACTTTATGATGGTGCAGTCTTTGGCGGCAGAGAAGATGGCCAGGTCATCGGGAGTGATGACCAGGCATGTGATGGAGAGCTGGTGGCCCCGTAAAATTCGAATGTCGGTGGGAGCTGGGGCCTGGATCTGGGCAGACAGGGACTGGGTCACTGCAGTTGGAACCATAAAGAAGCTCTCCACCCAGAACCACTCTTACCCATCTACCCTAGCCAGAAGGACCCAAGGCTATTAGAATAAGACCCTTCCTTAGCTAGCCATATCTGCCTCAGTGTCCACTGTCTTCCACAAAGGCAGCCTGAGTGGCACTAAACCATCTGTTTGCCAACCCAGGTGAGTACACTGACTCTCTCTAATCTTAAACCGAGGTGCTCTGCACACTCACCTCCTTTGCCACCGATTTCTGTAACCTGCCTCTCTGTTCGAGCTGCAAAGGAAGGAGGGAAGAGAAATGAGGACCCGGGGGGAGGTCCAGCCTCCCACCAGCCTCCCACCCTTCCCTCCATACTCACCACGTCATCCTTCAAGCGGCCTGCCACCTGATCCTCCTCAAATTCACGGGCTTCTGCCTTCTCCTCCTCTGTGCAGGACAGACCACATAACCCAAGGCTGGGTGAGGTCCCCTCCCTCCTTCCATCCCGTGCCTAGCCCTCTACCCCAGGGCTGGACCACAAGTACCTATCTTATAGGAAGCTCTCAGTGCCTCAGCAGAGGGAAGGGACAACGAGACAGTCCCTTCCTGACTTTGTTTATCAGATTGGGCTTAGCTTCCTTCAGGTCTAGTCTGTCCCAGGGAATATTGGCCCATTAGCGATCTGAGGACCCTCCACAAGGGAGCCCTTGCAGACAATGGGAACCTCTGTGAGTGACACATCAGATGGCTCAGGCTGCAATAGGGACAACAGGCAGGCTCTGGCAGAGACCCCGGCCTTCATGGAGCCCCCAGCTCACCTTGTTGTTTGAGCTGTTCAAGGTAGAGTTTGGCCAAGCGTAGCTTCTTCTCCTGCGCGGTCTCCTCTAGCTCCTCGTCCTCTTCTTCCTCTGTTTTCCTTGGAGCCAAGCTATGGGAGAAGGGGCTGGGTCTAGGGGGCGGGCCCCACTCATCTGGCCCCTAGGACTATGCTTCCTTAATGTCAACCCTGTCCCTGCCAACCCCCAGGGCCAATGACACATGTGCATGTGATTCAACCAACTGAGTGGTCCCATTCAGTGTCCATCCAGCACAACGTGAAAATGGCCAACCTCCCCTAACATCAAGAAATTATAAAAGTTCAACAAATGGGAAGGAGAAGGTTCCACAAGCTTCTAAGAAAAACCAGACTGTATACAAAATATCAGAAATAAAAACGGTGGGCCTGCAGAATTAGCTCAGTGGCAAAGTAAGACAAGTATGCTTGAGGCCCTGGGTTCAACAGCCAGTATGCCCCCCATGGGGGGGGCACGGGGGACAAGGAGGAAGAGGAGAAAGAGAAGAGGAGGTGCCTGGATAAAACAGTGACAAATGAAGATATCTCAATGAGTATGGCTTGGTGACAGACCATGGGCTTAGCCTATACAAGGTCTGAGGTCAACCACCACTCCCAGAACACCACACTGTCAAACCAGGCACAGTGGCAGACTCAAAATCCTAGAATTTGGAAGACAGAAAGAAAAAAATGGCAGCTGCTAGCTGCTCTGTTCCCCAGCACCCACTCAAGACCCTGCCAGGTCAGGAAGCCCAGTGTGATGGCGTACACCTTTTTAATTTTGTTTTAATATAATTATTTTTAATAAATTTTTAAAATAAATTTGTTTATTTTATATCCAGACCAGTTTCCCCTCCCTCCCTTTCTTTCCCCTAGTCCCCACCCTGCCAACCTGTTTTACCCAGCACTTGGGAGGCAGAAGGAGGCGGATCTCTGGGTCTGAGGCCAGCCTGGTCTACATAGCAAGTTCCAAGCCAGCTGGGGATACAAAGTAAGCACCTGCCTCAAAGCCCAAACACCTCTCAGGAAGGTCAAGGCCAGGCCATCCCCCAGAGTTCTGACCTTCCTGAGTTTACCCACACCAATCAGTCGGTTATTTAAAGGCCACATACAGAAAAGGAGGAGAGAGTGGCGCAGAGAGACACTAGCTGCCGGACCTTATAAACTGGATTCAGCAATTCTGCTTGTTATTTAATTTTTTAGTTCCATGACGTGTTTCTCCATGTAGCCCTGGCTGTCCTGGAACTTGCTCTGTAGATCAAATTAGACTCAAACTCAGAGATCCGACTGCCTCTGCATCGAGTGCTGGGATTAAAGGTATGTGCCACCACATCCCACATCCGTTTCTTGTTGTTGTTTAAAAGTAGCTTTTGTAAGAAAAGATAGTTCAGCCTTGAACTTTATGTATGCATACATTTATTTTTATTTTTGCCCATGTTAGAGGATCAGTGGAAGAAAATTGAGAGGAGCTTCTATATTTAGTATATTTCATAATACAACTTCTTAAAATACTTAAAAGTGGACTGGAAAGATGGCACCAGTTAAGAGCTCTTGCTGTTCTGATAGAGAACCTAGGTTCAATCCCCACCTCCCATTTTGATGGGTCATAGCTGTTCCAGGGGATGCCATGACCTTAGTCCTTGGGCATCTGCACCTAAGGAGTACATACAAACTCATGCATGTATACATATACACATATAAATAAAAATAAACAAAAAACTTAAAAGTGTTTAGCACAGGTTTTGGAGGCAGAAGCAGAAAAAATGTCTTTAAAGTTTGAGGCCAAAATGATCTATATGGCTAGTTCCAGGAGAGCTACATAGAAAGACCTTGTTTCAAAGAAGAATGATTCTACGAGCAAGTTAAAGCAACTCACATTCACTTTTAGAAGCACAATTGCTTTCAGGGGCAGAAACAGGTGATCTATGAGTTCAAGACCAGCCTGGTATACAGGGTGAGTTCCAGGACAACTGCTACACAGAGAAACCCTGGTGGGGAGACAGGGGGACACAGAATTGCTAAGTCCAGTTTATAAGAATGATATCAGGATTCCCTGAACTGAGAGACTCCATCCCTAGGGATGACACCCTGTCCCAGTCCTTTGTAACCTTGTAGCCAACCCCATCACCTGCTGAAATGAGAAGAGTGTCCAAACCCCTCCCTCAATTCTACATGCACCTATCATCTGCCCTTTTTATCTTTTCTATCTTACACCATGGCATGCTTACACTCAAGACTTGTCTCTGATCCCCAATGTCCTCCCTCCCTCCCTCACCATGACATTCCTCATCTCTCCAAGCTCTATTTTTAAAAAGCTTCTTCTGGGATTAAAATGGTTCATTGGTTAAGAGCACTGACTGTTCTTTCGGAGGACCTGAGTTTGATTCCCAGCATCCACACGGCAGCTAACAACTGTCTGTAATTCCAAGATCTGACACCCTTACAGAGTTATACATTCAGGCAAAACACCAATCCACATAAAATTTAAAAAAAAAAAATTTAAAAAGCTTCTTCTGTTCTCAGAACACATGCCTGCAAAATACACACCTCCCTACAACATCCCTCTCCACTTGCTGCTCACCTGTTTCCCAAACAGTGAAGCCAGCCCCTAATGTTAGCATCAAGGGAAGGCTACCTATATGCCAATAAATACTGTGTCTTTAACTATTTAGGAGGCTAAATAGTTATGATTGTTTAAGCCCAAGAGGCCAAGGTGTGTTCAACAACCTTCTCCCTCTGCCTCTCAATGCAATCTTGTGCCTGTGTCTCTACCATAGGGCAAAAAAAGGAGAAGGCAATCCTAAGTTCCCCATCCAGATCAGTCTCACTGAGTCTCCGTTCACTGTGAGCCTCAGTTTACCCATCCCCTCGGTGGAAAAATGCTCACCTCTCGCTCTCAGAATCACTAGAAATTTCTTCATTCATCTTGCCACCACTCTTGGATTTGCCCCTGTCCCCAGCAGAGTCGACCTGGAAATAATACGATCCTTTCTTGGTCAAGAGCCCCAAAAAAATGAGAAAGGTTTTCTCAGTGCTCCTGGCACTGGTCAAACGAAAAGCTTTTGGCGGGTAGAAGAAAGAGATTGAGGCTGGACCCCGATGGGACCTGGGATGGAATGATGGCTATCTTAGTAGCAAGATAGATCGTGCCCGAGGAAACTCCGTGCTCACCTTTCGCCGCCGCTTGCCGGCCCCCGCAGCGGCCCCGGACCCGGAGGCCGGCTTTGCCCGCTTACGAGTTGCCACGGCGGTAGACATGCTCATCTGATTGCTACTGCCGCTGCTGCTGCTGCGGAGAACTCACATGGCTGCTAAACCCCGGCCGCATGGCAAGACCCGGAGCCCTGATAGGATCCTTGGGCGCGGCGGGCCCCGCCTTCCGCAGCTCCATTGGACCCTCCAGAAGACTCTGTCATTCCCCCAATCGTCTATTGGGCCGATCAGTTGACCACGCCCCAAAAAGCTCCTATAAGCTCCAGCGCCAGGCTAGAGTAAAAAGCAAGTTTCTTTTCCTGTTTCCGGCCTGAGACTGTGGCGCTTGCGCCTTGCTGCTTTCCGATTTAGAGGGGTGGGGCCAGAAGAACATTCTTTGTGCTTGCGTCTTGTGGCCACTTCGGGGAGCCAGAGGTGCGGAATTCTTCGTTCTATTTTCCAATCTGGGGCAAGGACTAGGCTACCCTAGCCAGGCTCTAAAACACAGATCTTTCAATCCAGGCAGCATTGAAGAGCAGACAGTATCCAAAACCCAGGGCCAAAGTCATCCGGCAAATAGCGGATACATGCTGCATAAAGTGTGTGTTAGTCCCTGCGGCTTTGGATTAGTGTCCTCTCTGTCCTCTCTGGGACCTGCCCACCAACCTCGGCCTGCCCAGTCTCTGACTCACCCCACTAGTAGCCAAATAGAATTCTACACCACCCCTATGCACTTTCCCCTCTGGTGGTTGCTGGGAAATCCCTACCAAAGACAAACGGAAGGCTCACAGAGAATCAGCAGACAGGAGGCCAGACTCAGAACTTCATTTTTGAGAGACACACTCAGCATTCCTGATACCAGATTGGGTGACAATCACCTCTTCTAGGGTCGTGTTTTTTTCCGGTGAGTGGCCTGTGGCCCTGCCCTGGAGTCCTCTGCAGGGCAGAAAAGGGTGGGTAAAGTGGCTTCTTATCTCTGGCCACTTATCTGAAACCTTGGCTGGCACCCCAGAACTCTGTTGTGCTTGGAAGAGACTTCTATTCGGCTAGGTAGATCTAGCAGCACAAGGCCTGCCCTGCCCTCCCCACCCCACCCCACCCCCATAGCTCAGATGATTCAGCCCAGCTACTTTGCCAGATCCATATTTACTGACAGGAAGAAGAAATGCTTTAGAAAGGAGGGTGCCTACAAGTGGGAGGAGGGAGTCATCTTTCACTTTTCCTACTGCCTCGGGGCATACGGGAGAGCTGGCGAGGGTAGGGAACCGACTTCTTCCTAGCCCGGGGGTGCGCAGACTGGGCAGGCTCTAACCTTGCACTTGTAGCTTGGGGAGGGGGCATATCTGAGGTACAAAGTACAGTTTTAGAAATGGGGATTTGTGTAGCAAGAAGTTGAAAGAGACCAACTCCTTGCCCCCTTAAAGGCGAACCTGAATACTCCCCACCCTTCACCCCAGAATAGCCATGGCTCCAAAACGGAAGTCTTCAGTGCAGACTGGAGGCTGCAAAAAGAGTCGACAGGAGGCAGGGAAGGAGGACAGTTACCAAGCCACGGCTGCGGCTCTCAGAGCAGCTCCTACAGAGCAGCGCATCATCCGGGTGGACCCCGCTTGCCCACTCAGCCGAAGTCCAGACACTCAGGTGAGCTACACCCATGTTCAGATCACAGTCTTCTCCTCCTTGGATTCTCCTTTCTAACCCAGTGGTTCAAAGTCTAAGCCATGAATTGCTTACACATCTTCTTAAGACAGCAAAGGTGGGCTGTATTCTAATCAGGTCAAGGTGTGTGATATCTGACCATCAGACACTAGGGTGTTGCCTCTTGCATCAGGCTCAAAGAAGCTTCCCCAGGATTCACCAGTGTTCACCTAAACTCACCCCATAGGGCAGAGCCAGGTTTCTTTATATTCCCCCACCCAGTTGCATCCTCTCCAAATTCCCGCTCCCACAGCAAAACTTAGCCACATCCAATCAGATTGTGTCCCCCAAAGCAGAGCCATTATACCAAAATAAGACCCCTTCTGGTTTTCTCAGTGTGTACACCAGCCCATACCCAGCCAAGTTCCCTTCCCGATTCACCCATAGGTTCACGAGGATTATGACTGTACCCTGAACCAGACCAACATCGGCAACAACAATAATAAGTTTTACATCATCCAGCTGCTGGAGCAGGATGATAGCTTCTTCTGCTGGAATCGCTGGGGCAGGGTGGTGAGTGACCCACCACCAGTGTGCCTTCTCTCTCCTCTGCTCACACTTCAAGAGTCCCCAAATGGCCACGGCCACCGTTGTTGACTGTCCCACCCTGCCCGCAGCTGTTTAGAGCCAATCACCCTAGCCAGAGACTAGCAAACATGTCTGATGGGTACATATCACTTGCAGGGAGAGGTGGGGCAGACTAAGATGAGCCGCTTCTCCTGCCTGGAAGATGCAAAGAAGGACTTTGAGAAGAAATTTCGGGAGAAGACCAAGAACCAATGGGAGGAGAGGGACCACTTTGTGGCCCATCCCGGCAAGTACACACTTATCGACGTACAGGGAGAAGCCGAGAACCAAGAGGCTGAAATGAAGGTGAAGGGGGGTGGGGCATAGAGGGCTCAAGTACTGGTCTCACTCGATGGCCTCTGCCTGAGCCCTTTCTAATGCCCTGCCCTGCACCCTATGTGGGCCCCCTGCCCATCTGCTCCTGCCCATGTAGGCTTTCGTTCCACAGGTGGACGGAGGCACAGTGAGGACTGTGGTTAAGCCCTGCTCTCTAGACACTGCCACTCAGAAGCTCATCACCAACATCTTCAGCAAAGAGATGTTCAAGAACTCAATGACCCTCATGAACCTGGGTAAAGAGGGGTTCTAAGCGGAGTGGTGGGGCCCCCATAACAAGGGGTACAGGGCTGAGATTATCCCTTCATCCCCCAGATGTGAAGAAGATGCCGTTGGGAAAGTTGAGCAAGCAGCAGATTGCTCGGGGCTTTGAGGCCTTGGAAGCTCTAGAAGAGGCCATAAAAAACCCCACAGGTGGTGGCCAGAGTCTAGAGGAGCTGTCCTCACGCTTCTACACCATCATCCCACACAACTTTGGCCGCAACCGGCCCCCACCCATCAACTCCCCTGACATTCTTCAGGCCAAGAAGGACATGCTGCTGGTGAGGCTGGCAGGCCCTGAGGATACCAGACAGACTGGGCAAAGATGAGAGAGGCGCAGATGGCCATGGGGCCCAGGTTGCAATGGGCAGGGCAGGCTGAAAGCCAAAAGAAGAGAAAGCCAGACAGAGATAGGGCGGGGATGGTCAGGCGGGGCGTCTGTCACATGGGAGAGGCTGGGGGTGGAAGAAGAAATTCATGAGGCAGACAAGCTCCAATACCCGTTGTCTTAGGTGCTAGGGGACATCGAGCTGGCCCAGACCTTGCAGACAGCCTCTGAGGAGGAGGAGAAACTGGAAGAGGTGCCACACCCACTGGACCGAGACTACCAGCTCCTCAAGTGCCAGCTTCAACTGCTGGACTCTGGGGAGCCAGAGTACAAGGTGAGTTCTGCCCACCTGCCCTTGAGGTGCCCCGACTCTCAACTCTTTCTCTGCTACGAGCCCAGGCCTAAGGAGAGATCTGGAGGAGGGCCATGGGCCACTAGACCCTGAGTCTCCCATTCTTAGTCACCAGCCCCTGTCCTTCACAGGCAATACAAACCTACCTGGAACAGACTAGAAACGACTACAGATGTCCAGCTCTGCAACACGTTTGGAAAGTGAACAGACAGGGAGAGGTAAGGGATGCTGAGCTCCGATAGCACCACCCTGGCCCTTAGGGATCACATTTACTTAGCCACCTTTGCTAAGCTGGCTCAGCAACTCTCAGCCACTTCTACCAGGCCTAGTGTGTGCCAGCCACCTGTGGGGCCCTGGGTTTTGGTCACACTATTCACTTCCTACCTTCCCCCACTCAGGGAGACAGGTTCCAGGCTCACTCCAAACTGAGCAACCGGAGACTGCTGTGGCATGGTACCAATGTGGCCGTGGTGGCTGCTATCCTTACCAGTGGGCTCCGAATCATGCCACACTCTGGTGGCCGTGTTGGCAAGGGTATCTATTTTGCCTCGGAGAACAGCAAGTCAGCTGGCTATGGTGAGGTGCCCCGGGTTAAAACCTGGATGGGGGTGGAGGAACCAAGACAGACTGGGCCCACTCCAGAGAGATGAAGAGGGATAAGAGCAGGAAACAGATTCGGAGCGCAGTAAAAGAGAATCCTTGAAGGCTGTGTGGACCATCATGTTCTATGTAGAAGGAGGGGCAGGGAGGGACATGGGACTAGAGAGCCTAGGTGGATGTGCACATTGAAGAATCTCAGTGGCTGTCACAGTGCAGAGGATGGCAGAGGGGTGGAGAATGGGTTCTCTGTCTCTCTCTGTGTCTATCTCTGTCTCTCTCTGTCTATGTCTCTCCTCCTCTGTCTCTCTCACTGTATCTGTCTCTCTTATTCTGTCTCTGTTTCTCTCTCTGTCTCTCCCCCTCCATGGGCTCTGGCCCCACAGAAGTGAGATGAGAGAATCCATGGTTGAAGCATGTGAGTGAGGCAGCAGTATGGCAGCATGCAGAAAGTCAAAGGCATCTCCAGTGGCTTCCTTTCATGGTCAGGGTAGCCTCACCCTAGTGACCTCATCAGCCCAGGCTGAACAACACATCACTGGAGGCCACCATCATAAAGAAAGCAAAGTTTTAACTGTGAACAAATGGAGCTGCAGTTCTTGGTGAACAAAAAGGTCTACCAAGAGGCCAGAGTATGCCTAGAAAGACTAACCGAGGACAGATGGGGGTGAGGCTCAGAAGAGCCTATCAAAAGAGTCCATGGTGGAGCCTGAGGGATGCCAATGACAAAGTAAACCAAGTTAGGCCAGCAGAGGTCCCCTGCCCAGCTCCCAGGCTGGGATCCCATCACTGAGAGCCCATGGAAGGTGGGGGAGGGGCGGGAGGGAGCAGGCCAGGCTGAGGGGTGATGGAGGGTGGCAAGTACTTCCCTGGGCCCCAAAACTGGTGGAGACAACTTTGCCACTGCAGGAGAGAGTTGGGCAGGGGCCCTGAGCGGCTTCCTCTTTGGGCTTCTGTGTCTTTCTAGTTACTACCATGCATTGTGAGGGCCACGAGGTGGGCTACATGTTCCTGGGCGAAGTGGCCCTAGGCAAAGAGCACCACATCACCATCGATGATCCCAGCTTGAAGAGTCCACCCCCTGGCTTTGACAGCGTCATCGCCCGAGGCCAAACAGAGCCTGGTAAGCCCCAGATATCGGGCGGGTCTATAGCCAAAAGTGGGGTTGACATGCGGTCTTCCTGAAGGAACTGATTCCCTGTGTGGTCCAGCAATCCCTCCAAGGTGTCTAAAAGGGCTGAAAAAGTCATACCATTGGCTGGGGGTTAGCCTAAGGCTTTCCCAGGTGAAAACGGGGGTGGGGGGGGTGGGGGGTGGCATTCCCTGTAGCAAGTGGCAAGTCACAGGGAGCAAGATATAGGTAGCACCAGGTACCAGTGACCCCTTGGCTCTCATTCCTTACAGATCCCACCCAGGACATTGAATTGGAGCTGGATGGGCAGCAGGTTGTGGTGCCTCAAGGTCGGCCTGTGCCATGCCCATTATTCAAAAGGTCCAACTTCAGCCAGAGTGAGTATCTCATCTACAAGGAGAGCCAATGTCGTCTGCGCTACCTGCTGGAGATTCACCTCTGAACCACTAGCTCTCCCCAGGTCCTGCTAAGCACGGCCATGATCTTGATCCACACTCCACTGTCAGGTTCCCATATTTCCATTTGCCTCCCAAGAATATAATACCTGCCAGGCACATCGGTGCACATCCGTAGCCTTATCTACTCAGAAGGCACAGGCAAGAAAAACATTACCTAGGAGCTAGAGGCCAGCCTGAAATACATAGTAAGACATGTCTTAAAAAAAAAAAATTACAATCATGACGCAAAGCCAAATAACAATGTTTTGAAGCAGGAAATCATGATTCATGCCTGTAATCTCCGTACTTAGGATGCTAAGGCAGAAGAATCACTGTGAATTCAAGGTCATCCTGGGCTAAATAGTGAGTTCCAAGCTAGCCTGAGCTACAGAGTGTGACTTTGTCTCAAAAATATGAAAGCAAGTGTTATAATCAATAATTAACTGCATATATATTATATGATTATATATATGTTAGATTATATAACCTAATGGCACTGTTGTCTTCTCAATCTGTGTAAACATAGTCTACACGCAGTGACAAAATCACCTAGTGGCACACTGATAAGAATTTATCACCGTCATGAAGTAAAAAATGACTGTACATTGTCATTATCTGTGGTTGTGCAATAGATTCTTGAACCCATTTCTCCTGTCTGGCTGAATTTTGTATACACATCTTTCTAAGTCCTTTTGCTCTTTACATTTTCAGCTTTTATATATAATTTATTTTTATTTTATGTGCATTGATGTTTTGCCTGCATACATGTTCATGTAAGGGTGTCAGATCCCCTGGAACAGAATTTACAGACAGTTGTGCATTGCTGCCATGTGGACGCTGGAAATTGAACCCGGGTCCTCTGGAAGAGCAACCAGTGCTCTTAAATGCTGAGCCATCTCTCCAGCCCCTGAGATCAACTTTTTTAGGTGTCATATATTAAGTGACATCTTGTGGTATTTGTCTTTCTGTCCCTGGCTAACTTAACATAATGTCTTGCAGGCTCTCCCATTTTGCTTCAAACAACAGCATTTCTTCCTTTTTTAAGGCTGAATAGTATTCCATTGTATGTTCACACCACAGTTTCTTTGCCTAGTTACCCATCAAGGGACACTCAGGATGATTTGCATCTTGGCTATTGTTAACAGTGCTGGAGAAAAAAAAAAATCAACCTACTGGTTCATTTTTGTTGGAGTAGAAGGATTGCTGGATCCATCTCACCTCTTCCTGGCAGGCCCCCTGTATCTCCAAGAGTGATTCCCAGTACCCTCCAATGGTCATGGCTGTGGCCCCAGAACCTTGCCTCCTAAAGAGATATTTAAAGTGTACAGGCTAAAATGGGATGGATTCCATCTCTAACCTGCACTCTGTCACACACTCTGACAACTGAATGTATTATATCCCCAGCCCATTTGAGGGTTTTCTTACATTTTATTTCAGTTTTTATAGCCTTGGGCATGTTAAGGAAAGTGCTTCCAACACTGAGCTAAAGACGTGGGGTAGTTAGGTCATCTTTAGCTTTAGTTCAGTCTGTGAAACTGTGGCCCTCCCTACACATGGCAGCTCCAGCTGCTGCCTGAGAAGTGAGTGCTAACAGGAGCTGATAACGGCCACACCCACTCCTAACCACTCAAGGCTAACCCTGTAGCACCTGTGTCTTCTAATAACCCAGGGTTCAAAGAGGAGCCTCTCTATCAACTTAGAGACTGTCATTGGGAAACCCATCAGATTCTGTCTCCTCAGCTTAAACATCACCAGATAATCCAAGCATCCTTGTGTGTCTCCCAACTGGATGTTATAAACAAGCTGACTTTGTATCAGAGGAGCACAGCACTGCAATCCTTGAAGGCTAACAGCTATCACCTGGATATCCCTGTCCTAGCCTTGGGTGCAAGTACCAGAAAGTCCTCTGTAGGCTATATGTTGCTGTCGTATCTTCTTTTACAAAGAAAATGTTTCTCAACTATTTTCCTTGGATAGCTTTAACTTTTGTGCTATGTAGCCTAGGCTGCCCTTAGCCCTTCATCCTCCCAGAGTGGATGTCATCCTCCCACAGTGTCATCACACTCAGCTCATTCTGACATTGAGTGCTGGACAGTTGTTTTATATAATGTCCCTTTAAGTTATATTCTATGTGTATGGGTGTCTTGCCCGCATGTATATCTCTGCATCACTTGTGTGCCTGGTGCCCACAGAGACCAGAAGAGGGCATCAGATCCCCTGGTACTGGAGTTACAGATGGTTGTGAGCTGCCTAGTATGAAGCTTGGCGATCTGAGTTTGATCCCCAGAACCCACATAAAGATGAGTGTCAAGAGATGTCAGTGTGGATCAGCTTTAGGAAGCAGGCGACCACAGCCCCAGCTGTGTGCTCTAAAGCACATGCCTCTCCTCTCTGGGCCCCAACTTTTTCATCTGAATGATGGAAAATTTGATCTATCAATTCCATTATGGAATGAGTCACAGCAAGATGCTGGAGCCTGATCTCCAAAGCTGAAGTGATTCTGACCTTGTTCTTGTGATGACCTTGGAGGCACTGGTTTAAGCAAGAGGCAGACAAGGCCCCTTCTCCTTCATCCCAGTAAAAGAGGCTCCAAATAATTGTGTACATATATATGAAACAATATCAAAAAAAGAACATGCCTAGAAGAACACTAAAGTAGGGTAAAAGAATTAATGTGAGCTGAAGCTGAAATGCTTTTAGAAGAGACGGTCAAGGCAGGCCTCTCCTGTGAGTAAAACACTGAAGTAAACAAATGACAGACAAAAATTAGATGGAGATAGGGAGGCTCAAGAGATGGCCCAGTGGTTAAGAGCACTGACTGCTCTTCCAGAGGACGGGAGTTCAATTCCCAGCCCCCACGTGGCAGCTCACAACTGTCTGTAACTCCAATGCACATTAAATAAAATATATAAAAGAAATTAGGTCTGGTAGCAAATGTCTGGGATCCCAGTGCTCAGGAGATGACGGCAGTAAGATCAGAAACTTAAGGTCATTCTTAGCACAGGATGAATGTGAGGCCAGCCTAGACTATATTAGATCCTACCTCAAAAATAATAAACACACAAATAGACCAGAGGAAAGCGAGAGAGCCAGTCCCGGGTAGGCAGGGGAGCAATGCAAAGATCCTGGAGAGCAGTTTGCCAGGTAAAAGGTACAAACAGAAAATGGCTGGAATTAGATGGGCAAGGAGAGAAGGAGGGGGTGGAAGAAGTTCTGGAGGCCACCACACTGCACGGGGGACTCAAATCGGTGACCGATAGCTCTGGGAGGGACAGGAACAGGTTTCACGATGCAACCTGGTTTATTTTATTTGCTTGATTGTTTGTTCATGAGACAGGGTTTCTCTATGTAATAACAGTCCTGGCTGTTCTGGAACTCACTCTGTAGACCAGGGGATGGCCTTGAACTCAGAGATCCACCTGCCTCTACCTCCCCGATGATGAGATTAAAGGTGTACACCACCATCACCTGCCTGCTACCCGATTTAGTTTTAAAGATTCCATTTTAGCCATTGCTAAGAGTGGACTGTAGGAAACAAGTTGGGACAATCCTGACCTAACTACCCCACGTCCCTCTGTCGTCCTCCCTGCGCAAGACAGGGAAGGGTCTAAGCTCAGGAAGCTGTACCCTTGGGCAGTTTCACAGAAGAACCTCCAGTCTCCAGCTGGCAGCTGTTAGGACTAAGGGGGCTGGCGCCAGGCCCTGGCCCTCCCTTACGAGCTGTGTATGTCTCCAAAGGGCAGCATCAGGGTGACAGTCGGTACCATCTCCGCAGTGACTGAGTTACTGGAGCTGGGCTAGGGCAGGGGGAGAAAGCTGAGCCAGGCTCAGCCTTGCATCCACCCATAGGGCCCACCAAACTCCAGAAGAAGATGGCAGCCTGGGCGTCGGAGTCACCTCCTGGGCAGCCTACGAGGTGAGGGATCCTAAGGAGCATGGGACAGGTTGTGGGGATCCTGGAGCTGGAGGCTCCATTTCATTATCCCCATAGCAGCCCCAGTGAAGCCTGAGCTCTCAGATGGCTAACAGCTCGGGGATAAGCGCCACCGAACTAGCGAGCTCGGTGGGATTGATCCTGGCGGTCCTCGTAGAGGTGGGGGCCGTGCTGGGTAACGCCACCCTGCTCGTGGTGGTGCTGCGCACGCCCGGGCTGCAAGATGCCTTCTACCTGGCGCACTTGTGCGTTGTGGACCTGCTAGCAGCCGCCTCCATCATGCCTCTGGGCTTGCTGGCCGGGCCGCCTGGGCTTGGCAGTGTCCCCCTGGACCCTTCATCGTGCCAGGCTGCACGATTTCTCTCGGCGGCTCTGCTCCC
Organism: Sigmodon hispidus; assembly: GCA_004025045.1. Classification (NCBI taxonomy): domain Eukaryota; kingdom Metazoa; phylum Chordata; class Mammalia; order Rodentia; family Cricetidae; genus Sigmodon; species Sigmodon hispidus. Next base: position 89,373 of record PVIH01005765.1, read on the forward strand.
AGCCTGCACGCTCGGCGTGGCTGCGCTCGGCCTGGCGCGCTACCGTCTCATAGTGCACCCGCTGCGGCCAGGCGCGCGACCGGCGCCCGCGCTAGTGCTCACCGCGGTGTGGGCGGCAGCCGCGCTCCTGGGCGCCCTCTCTTTGCTCGGGCCACCGCCCGCGCCGCCTCCGGCTCCGGCTCGCTGCTCCGTCCTGGCCGGGGGGCTCGGGCCCTTCCGGCCACTCTGGGCGCTGTTGGCCTTCGCACTGCCCGCCCTCCTGCTGCTGGCCGCCTACGGTAGCATCTTCCTGGTGGCTCGACGCGCTGCCCTCCGGCCCCCGCGAGGGACCCGGTTCCGCTCCGACTCTCTGGATAGCCGCCTCTCCTTCTTGCCATCCCTCCGGCCACGTCTACCCGGGGGCAAGGCAGCCCTGGCCCCAGCCCTGGCCGTGGGCCAGTTTGCAGCTTGCTGGCTGCCTTATGGCTGCGCGTGCTTGGCGCCCGCGGCGCGCGCTGCAGCAGCCGAGGCGGCTGTCACCTGGGTAGCCTACTCTGCCTTCGCGGCTCACCCCTTCCTCTATGGCCTACTGCAGCGCCCGGTGCGCTTGGAGCTGGGCCGCCTTACTCGCCGGGCGCTGCCCCCAAAAGTCCGCATGCCGCAGGCTTGGCACCCGAGGACACTCCTTCAGCGCCTCCAGGGACTTCGAAAGTGCCCTGTCCTGGGCCCTTCTGAGGCACCAGAACAGACCCCAGAATTGTCAGGACAGAGGTCTAGCGTGTCAGAGGCCACCTGAGAGATTCTCCTGAGCTGGAGAAAGGAAATTGGGATCAGGGAGACACATCTACCCCCAGCATAGCTTGTGGCAGGCTCTGAAACTGGAGAGAGGGTGGTGCTTAGCCTAGTGAGCTTTCTCAGGAATCTGACTCTAAGCCCAACACTACCTGCTTCTTTTCCTGGGGCCTCCTTTTTCCTATCTGTTCCCCGTACCATCTCCTAAGGATTCCTCCAGTGTAGGCTTTTTAAGTTCATTGACACTCCCTGGCCCAAAGGGGAGGAGTACAGTCTCGGTCACGGAGTAGAGGATCCTAAGGGCGGCTCACAGCCACAGGATGAGCGAAGCTGGACAGGGTCTGGGACACAGTCACAGCAGGGGAACCAGTGAGAGACATTCAGACGATATCCCTGCCCTCTGTGCCATGGAGACGGACAGATGGACTCAAACTTTACTCAGAAGACAGCCGGATTGGTTTGGTGCTAAAGGCGGGAGACTGGACCCACGGCCCCTGAAAGGGTCCTGTGATTTCATCCCAGAACTGACATGTGCAAGGGGCTGTGGATCAACTGGGACTGGGGGATTCACAGATTGGGGTTCTTCAGGGTTTCCGCTATACCCCTTCCTTGGAAGTTTTGTTACCCCAACACCAGTATTATTTTACAGCTTTCTGGTCGCTGAGAATATTTATTCAAAAACAGGGATTGAAAAAACTGTACAGAGAATCTGCTGCTGAGAACCGGGCCCCTGCCCCAGGCCACTCCCCTCTCTTCGGGTTGCCCCTGACAAGCCCAGCCAGTCTATTCCAGTCATAAGGGTATCAGTGGAAGCAGCAGGATCTGCAGTGGATGAAGAGAAGCCTGGCCCCAGCCACCCCTCACACTCCTCCAGTTCCCACTGGGGCAGTAGGCTTAATGCCCAAAGGGATGGAGCACATGAGTCGGGCCTCCCACAGCAGGGTACTAGGGAGGCCCCGGCCATTCCCGGCATCCAAGCATAGGTATGAGGGGGTGGAGCCCCTGCTCTGGGGCTGCCATAGCTCCTAGAACCCTGGGCCAGAAACTGTCCCCTTTCTAAGGAGGAAATCCAAAGACGGGGCAGGGTAGGGGGTGCATCCATGCGTCTGGCATTACTGGCGCTTGAGACCCCATGGTAGAGTCTCCTTGGGCAGGAAGGATGTGGAGGCAGCCCCTGCCGGCGGTCCTGCCTGCCCCTGCCTGGGCCTCAGCTGGCCTCAGTAGGGGGAGAATTTCTGCCGTTCAGCTTTCTTGCTCCCATTGGCCGCTGCCATCTTGGCAGTGTAGGCCGCCAAGCCCGGCGGTGGCCCTGGGGAAGCGGGTGGTAGAGCCAAGAAGGGCACAGGCTTGAGGCCGATGAAGTTGGAGAGGGAGATGGCATAAGGTGTACCCAGCAGGCCTGGGGGAGCTGTGGGCAGGGCCGTCAGGGGTGGCGAGAAAGGGGTGGGCAGGTCTGCGGGGGCTGAGCCAGGTGTCCCCCCAGAGGTAGACTTGGCCGTCTCTAGACTGGAGAGAGGGATACAGAGGGGAGATGAAGGGGAAGGCAGGGGAGAGACAGGAACGGCGAGGTTAGCCAAAAGACAGGAGAGGAGGAGCTGGAGGAACAGTTTGGGGACGAATAGAAAAGGTACAAAAGTAGGGGGGGCAGAATACACAGGCAGGTATCTATCACTTAGGTCAAAACGAGAAACAGGGAAGACCCAGGAAAACCCAACAGTGGGAGATAGGACATGAGGGGCGGATACAGAGGGAGCAGATACTCAGGAAGAAAAGCCCAGGAGAGGAGAGGGGCTGAGAGCAGGGGCTGGTCCAGAGAGACAGGAGGTTGTCGCTCCCACCCCACCTGTTCTCCCACGGCCCACCGCATGCTCACCAGGCAGTGATGAGGTACTGAGCCAGAGCAATGGAGACTGGTGAGCCAGTGATGGTCACGTGCCGCTCCCCAGCACCCTCTGCTTGGTTCCCAATCTTAATATGAGCCCCTGACATCTGCCGGATCTCGCTGATCTTGCTGCCCTGGCGTCCGATCACACAGCCAATCAGCTAGGGGGAAGGCAGAATTTAACCCTGCGAAAGATCTGAGCCCCTGGGTCCCTTGACCACCCTCCGGCCCCCCACCTTCTGCTCACATCATTGGGAACCAGGAACTCCTGCGAGCTGGTCTGTGTGCTGGGATCCAGTCCTGAGGCAGGAGAAAAGGATTGAGCATGATTCTTGTTTTCTATGGGCCTCCCACGTCCACTGTAAGAGATGTCCGGTTCCTCCTGTCTCCTTAGCAGGAATGGCTTACCTGGTACCACACTGGGTGAGGCAAAGGGAACTGCATGGCCTGAGAGCTGCTGGAGCTTGGTGACCTGGGCCAGAGAACAGGGTCGCAGGTTAGAGGGGGCAATTCAGGAAAGGGAGGATCTCAGGCTGTGGGTCACTCACCTCCGCAGGGGCCACTGCTCCATACTGACCCTGGACAGAGAAACCCTGGGGGGGGGGGGAGGGTAATCAGTTGACAGAGAGCTGCTATGGCAGATCACTCCCTGGACCCTCCCCAGAACCCCCTCCTCCTCCAGGAAGGCTTCCAGCCCCTTCTGGTGCTTCCCTCACCTGGCTGGCGGAGAGGAGGACAGTACCTAAGGACAGGCTTGGATGATATGGGATGGTGGCTCCTTTGGGTGGGGACTGGAAGGCACAAATTGAGACGCTTTGTCAGGATCAAGCCTCCCCAAGAACCCACAGGCCTTACAGCATTCCTATGGCTCCCACGGAAATGTATCCCAGAGTGACCTAAGCTCTGCCTGCCCCTGCCCAGCATAAGATCTGGATGGTGACACCCGGGGCCTCTCCTGTCCCTCTATGACTGTTTCCTTTCCCCTCACACCGGGAAGCACCTCCAGAATAACAGCACAGATCTGGCGCACACACAGGATGATGGCATCAGGCACCCCAGACACGGTGACAGCACGCTCTGTGGAATTGGGGAGCAGGTCCCCTGCCACCTGCACCTGGGCTCCTGTAGTCTACAGAGAGAAAACAATACCCGCTTCTGTGGGCTCCAATAGCCAAGAGAAAGGCCACAGAGCCTAGAACACCTCTGGAGCTCTGGTTCCCTCCCCCACTGGCGGACATATGTCCATGGGTCGTACACCCATGGGTGCTATCTTTCTCTGCTCACCTCTCGGATCTCCTTGATTTTGGTACCTGCCTTCCCAATCAGTGATCCACACTGGCTGGCAGGGATGACAAGGCGCAGGGTCACTGGAGGCCTGGAAACACTACCACCATTCGCAGGAGCAGCACAAAGGTCCTGAGGCAGAGAGACAGTGGGTCTGCCATGTATGCCCCTGCTTCCGTACCCCCACCCCCGAGTACTTTCCTGGAGAGGGATAAGGAGAGTGCCTCCTCCCTAGACCTCCTCCAAGAGAACATGTTCTTGGACTTGACCTTCCCTCCTCCATAGCCACTATCTGGAGACAGGGTCAGGTTTCTCACAGGCAGCCACCCAAAGACTCCCACCCCAGTTAGGCACAAACCTCATCCAGCTTGAAGGCAATCATGGAGACTGCATGGAAGACAGCAGCCGTAGACCCAGTGATGGTGGTAATTCGCTCAGGGCAGGAGCCCTCTGAGATGGTGATCCTGGCACTGCTCTGCAGGTGTGAGACAAACACTGGGCAGCAGGCATCTTGTCCACTGTGGCACCAGGAATCTGCCTGCCTGCCTGCCTGCCCAACTCACTAGGCCCCAGCCAATACTAGAAACTAGCATTCTTCTGGGCACTCAGTTATCCCAGGTGTAGTGATTCAGGAAAAAGGATGTGACCACCTCCCTTCCCCTCAACATCGGGGCCCTGGGCTCCTCCCAGATCACATCTTTACCTGTTCCCGGATTCGCTTTACAGTCTCTCCCTTCTGTGGGAGACAAAACCAAGATTCCTAAGTGGTTACCTCTTAACAAGGCTGAAGATCAAGTTGAGGGAAATAGACAGAGCAGAACTGGACACCTACCTTCCCAATGATGCTGCCCACCTCCTGCAGAGATAACAAGAGTGGATTCAGATGGATATGAATGCCTCAGGCCCAGCTCCTCCTGTCACTCAGGCAGCACTGAGACCTGAGACTGGACATGTGCTGTCACTCACCTTCCCGTGCATCAGCATCCGCAGCGTGAGGGTGATGCTAAGCTCTGGCTCCTCCTCCAGCCCCGCATCTGAACTGCTCATTCTGTCAGGCGGGGCTGGGGCCACAGCGGCCTGCGAGTGTGTCCACGCTGTAGTTCAACTGGCTCTGGACAGGGCAACAGAAAAGAGTCTAAGAGGAGCCCTAGTTACCTAGCTCTTACATGGGGACCCCAGAGCCAGGCCAGCCAAACTCAAAGAGATGGGAGATAGCATGGGCCTTGAGGTCTAAATGTCCCTCTGACCCATGTATCTGTGTGCATCTTCCTGGCTGTGTAATCCTGGTCATTTACGCCTCCTGGGCCTCAGTCACCCAACCTAGAAAATAATTACCAAATCCTACTCTCCAAATTTATGAGAGTTAAAAAATGAGACAACCACAAGAGATACCCTTTCTCCCAAGTATTAGAAGGATGGCAGGGGATTAGAGGGCCTCGGTGGTTGAATGCTTGCCTAGAATATATTCTGTCCTAGGTCTGAGCACCAACACGGAGAAGGATGGCTATGAGAAACCACAGGACAACTTCCTCTTTCACTTGGAAGAAAGTATCCCTGTAGACTGAGCCTCCACTGTAGAATCAAGGCTGAAAGTTTACTCTGAGCCAGGCATAGTAAGTAGCACATGCCCGTAAACCCAGGATGCACCCAGCCTAAGGCAAGAGTAGCCTGGGCTATGTAATATATAGTAAAACCCTGATTCAAAAAAAAAAAAGAAAGAAAGAAAGAAAGAAAGAAAACTTTACTCTAAATATGAGGTACCTGATTCCAGAGAGGAAGCTAGAGCCTGGCAAAAGTTTGCAGCAGGAGCCCCATGGGGCAATTTCCCACGGATTTGGGGTCATTAAAGGGGAGGGTCACTGCAGACAGCTCTGGTCATAATCCACTCAACACTGACATGAGGGTAAAGGTATGCTCTCTGTATAGTGGGATTTCTGATCCTATATTCTCAGAATGGCCTGTGCAAGAGAGGTAAAAATGTGAAGAATGGCCACATATCCTACCTGGAACACACTAGTGTACCAGAAGCGTGCCACTGGAACACTAAGGCTCAGTGTCCACACACATCAGAGAGGAGATGTCTCCTTGGTACTGGGTACTGGGTGAGAGGATTTGGTGGGCTGTAGGAATGTCAAGGCCATTAACTGGTAGAGCAAGGCCCAGCCTGAGATTAGCTACTGGGATTAGTTTAGCCGCCAGCCCTCCCCACCCGACCCCTTTTTATGCCTCAACTTAATCCTGAACCTTAATCCTCCTTAGAAATCCTTTAGCAGCGGCTGTCTCCCGCCAATGCCCAGCCTTGATGATGAACTCACTGGGGACCAGAACCCAAGGAGGACAGTGGAGCCAGCTGGTGCCAACAGAGTCTGGACCCAGACATCACCAACCATAGGAATTCTTTCTGCCTATCACAGTATTGGACAAAGGATAAGTGGTCCCCCCACAATGGGAGTACTTTGGAGGACTCAGGACACCTTTCCAGCCCCGTGTCCTATCTGGACATGAGGGTCAAGGTTCCAGTGCCCTGTTCAATGCCTTCCTTTGGATGTCTCATGCCAGTCAGAGCTTGGGTATGGAGTGGTTCTGGAGTTCCCAAACTTGCTTTCTCTTGGATACCTGAGTGAACCACTGTACCACACTGCAGTCTCCTTTCCTCCTTGAACGGGGACAATCAAGGGCAGCCTTGCCCCTAAGTGCTTTATTTCCTAGGTTCCCACTTCTTCCATTTGAGTTCTACCATAGACTCGCCAGAGGGTGGAGACCAGCAATAGATTCGGGGCCTGTGTTCTTTGGGCATCCTGGCCAGCCTCGCGCTGGCTGCCCTTGCTAGACATTCCCCTGGCTGCCTGCACTGCCCCCATCAAAGCGCCTGTGATGACGTGCATAGTTTCTGTCTCCCTGGACAGCCAAGCCTGGGAGCCCCTTAGAACAGGAGCCAAGGCTGCCACCTTCTCCTTATGGTCCCAGGGCTTGGTTCAGAGCCGGGCTTGAGAGGGTGCTCAGACACACCAGTGACGGAAGCAGATGAATTTGCTCCTCGGAAGGACAACCTGATACAAAGAGGGTCTGTAACCTGCCCAAGGTCACAGAAAGAAGGGGTGTGGAGGGAAGAGCAGGGTCCAACAAGCTACTACAGGACCGGACCAGGCTCCACCTGTGTCCCTGCGTTCTTGTCTTGGTCTTTTAATCCTTTTCTGAAGTGGGGTTTAGAGACTTTGGTGACCTGGGGAGCCTCTGTCCTGCCACTGTTTGGAAACACTGATGGCTTATCTGCAGTCATATAATCTTAAGCTCCAGAATTCCGTGGACTCTAATTGGGTGATAAATGGTGGAAAATCTGAAAGCAGGTTTCCTATCACCTCCTCACTTCTTGTAACCCCCAGGAAAAATGGAATGTGGGCGGAACTGTTAGTTTTGTTATGAAGATGCTGAGGACCACAACAGGGACCCACTGCCCCAAATTCAATAGGTGACCTTGGCCTAGCTCTTCCTTGGCCTGGATCTGGGAGAGTCAAGGTAAGGGAGAGTTCCTATTGCTATTTCTGAGACCCTGTTCCTAGAGACCCTTGATTTTTTTTTTTTCTTTCTGTCTTTGGAAAGAATAAGGCTCCTGACTTTCCTTCAGGCCTTTCTCCCAGAGCCCTAAGCAATTCATTAGCAGATGCTCTGCTTTCACTGGGATTTTGAGGAGTATCTTGCCGCTTCAGTCTGGTGGGCCCCAGGTCCCTGCTGGGCCACCCACGTGGCAGCCACACATCATGCCACACTGACCTCCAGCTCACCTCTGAGGTGCCCAGCCCCCTCTGGTCAGCAGAGTGCCCTGGCAGAACATCCCACTCTCAGACCAATCCTCTGACCTCGGGCCTTCCTTCTTGCTTCCCAGGCCCCCTCCCCAGACCAAGTGCCTACTCCTCCTGAACCTGGCTTCCTGCCACTCAGGCTGGAGGGGTTGGGGGGGGGGTGACAGCTGTGTAAGCTATGGTGGCTGCCCCCTTCCTGCCCCTCCCCCCCAGCTGTCTCCTATGACAGCTGCCCAATCAAAGGGCCGGGGGCTTAGCCAGCTCCCCCCCCCATGCTGGGATCAAGTGTCCTCCCTGGCTTTGTTCTAGTGCAAGAACAATCCAGGGAAGGGGAGGGCTCCTGGGGCCAGTTGAACTAAGTAGGCTGGCCCACCCCTTGGGGGATTCCCTCTGCTCTACTGCCCAGTGTGACTGGACCACTGGAGACTGTGGACCCACCTGGGATGCAGAAGGTTGGAGGAATCCAGTCTCCAACTTTACCCCACATCTTATGCCCACCTTAGCACTCCTGCTCAGTCTCCATCAATCCTTACTCCAAAAACAGTCATGCTGGCCACACCCGATGATGCTGGGGAATAGTTAAGCATCAAGCATGGCAGGGTGTGGCAGGAGGGTATCCACTGGGCCTTGGGGAGGGGGTTGATAGCCTTGAGGGCTCCCGACTCTCACCCTAGTCAATGGTCAGTCACCCCTAGTTTGAAGGGAGGAGACAGCAGGGGTGGGGGGAGACATGGAGAGTAGGAAGCAGTTGTAGGCTCTAGATTCTTGATTCAAGTCTGTCTGGTAAAGAGCCAGGGAAGAGGAACGTAGAAGGAGGGTTAGAAGCTGATGAACTGGTAGATGCCAGAAATGATATACCCCTCTTAGAGCTGTCCAAGAGTCTTCCCAGCCCAGGGAAAACAAGGCAGGCCCCGCTCAGTGCTACTGTCTGTCCAAGTTGAAAAAGCTCTTGAATTGCCATTCTTCATGTGGAGACCGTATGGTCACTGTGCTGTTTAACAACCACCCACAGATCCCTAGGACTCAAGGGATAAAACCTGACCTCTATGTACCGCAATGGAGGCCTCCATGGTCCAGCCCCTACCAACTTCTCTTGTCAAATCTCTGTCCCATCCTTCATACTTATCAGGCCACAAAATAGGTCTAGGACCTCCAGGCCTCAGACAGAGCCTTTGCCTGGCTGATAATTCTGGCTTGAAATACTTATTCTCTTCACTCTTTGGCAAAATTCTTCTCCAATGCCTCTTCCTCCTCCTTGAAGCCCTCCAACCTTTGAAATCAAATAAAATTCCACTGGCCTCTGTGCTTCCCAAAAACATAGCTACACATCAAAGGAGGCTCAGTGAGCTTTCCAGAGCCTATCTTTCTGCTACAACAAAATGGGAAATTAGAAACAAGACCTGGCCCTGGGGAGGGCCCAGTTAGGGCTCACAGGCCTTGGAACATTAGAGACTATCACACCTCAGAATCTTGGCGCTAAAAGCACATGGGCAGAATCAGGGCATTCCAAGTTCTGGCTTAGTATCCCAGCCTGTTCCTGCTGGTTTGCAAGGCCTAGGGGCTCCCTGGGCATATGCTAAAGTGAGGAATTTGAGAGTTCTGAGGAAACCGGAGTGGGTCCCTCAGCAGGAAGGGTGGCCGGTAGAAACACTGTAGTGTGAGATAGGTTTCACAGCAATGAGGTGGGTTCAGCCAATCACAGCTAGAAAAGCCTCACCAATCAAGAGATGAACCTGAGGCCTAGGGGTTGTTTAAAAGACCGCATAGGAGGGGTCAGGCAGGCCAGGAGAACCCATGGCTCCACCTGTACAACTCAGAGCCCTTTCCTTCAAGAGCTAGGTAATGGTGATGGAGAGAGCAAGAGGGTGGACAGAGCCTGTCTGGGGACACAGGGTGGGGCAGGCCAGCCTCTCTGCGGCCTGGGCCTGCCAGGGTGTGTGGGCCGCTCGCTCCCAGCCCCCCACCCTGAGCATGCAAAGAGAACAATCCCCTTGTGTTTGGGCAGCCTGAGCCTGCATGCTGATGAAGGCTGGGGCGTGGGGGCTGGGACAGGGGTGCTTTGAAAGTTGAGGGGGTTCCAGGACCTAGAGAGATAATATCCTCAAATGGAGAAACAATAGACCCTCCTCCCAGGTACTGGCCCTGAGGCTACTGGAGTGACCCCACTAAACAGCCAGAGATCAACTCCTGACCAAAGCCTGGGATCTAAGAGCTCTTTACAGGGGGAAAAAAGGGCCCCTGGGGACGCATGCCTTGTTGGGCCAGCAAAAAGGAAACCATCCTGGACTCGGTGAGGACCCACAGCCACACATTCTGAGAGAAGGGTGTGAATGGACCAAGGTCCCTTGAAGACCATTCCCTTGGGTGCCAGGGTGGGGCGGGGCCCTGGGTGCCACAGGTCTCAAGATGGCGGGCCTGGTTTAGGAGAGTGAGGAGGTGGGCACCTCCCTCTCCTGGCCAGGCATCCATGAGGGCCAGGTTGAACTAAGCAGCAGCAGAGCCCCTTCATCTCCATTCCACTCCAGTGCACAGACCAAGAAGCTAGGTCAGAGCTGGAGATAAAGAGTCACGGGAAATGAGGGACCACTTTGTGCTCCCAACTACCATCTCCATCCCCCCACTCCCGCGCACCGGCCTGGAGGTCTGGGTCTGGGTCCTCCAAGGACTGCAGAGAATGGGAAGGGGTGTGTGTGAGCCACGAGCTGCAGAGAATGGCAGCTGAGAACAGAGACGAAGTAGAACCCGAACCTGAGCCATGAGGTCCAGAACTAAGAGCGAGCTCAAAGGACAAAAACAGCGAATACGATAGGAGCCTCAAACCTGGTACCTAGGGTCCAAGAAACCCCTCCCTGAAGTGGGGTGTTCCTCTGGAAAACCAACGCCCCCCACCTGTGCAGGCCTCAGCCGTATTGGACAGGGACCGTGTTCCTCGCAGTCCCCCCAGGACCGCGATCGGTGCACACAAGGAGCGGATTCCCCGCCCCCCCCAGCGAACCCCCAAACTTCATGGTCCGCGGTGCCCCGCCCGGCCCGCGCCTTACCTCGCTGGGTTGTTCTGCGGCGGCGGCGGCGGCGGCAGCGCGGCGGCTGGGCCGCTCAGTCCCACATTGTCCCCGGGAAAGGCGGCCGCTCACAACTGCGAGTGACATCAGCTGCGAACAATGAGGGGTTTGACAGGCGCGGAGCCCGGCCGGCCCGGAGCCCGGCTCCGCGCCCCCCCACCCCCACCCCCCGGCCCGCCTGGCCCGGCCCCGCCCCGCCCCCTCCCCGGATCCGATTACAGCGCGCCGGGCCCGCCCCAGCAGGCCCAGTGCCGCAGCCGCCCGCCCCGCCCCGCCCCGCCCCGCTCCGCACGGTCCGGCGTCCCGAGCGGCTGCCGCTTCCGGGAGGGAGCGATCGACCCTTCTCCTGCGGCTCACCGGGGCCTTAGGATGCTCCCCGCGTGGCTCTCGCTGGGCCCATCCTTCCCGCCCAGTGCTTCTGCTGAGCTCCCCGCAGCCTTCATCTCAGCCCGGGCTGCACCTCCCGGCTTCTGTCCCACTGCCCTCCACCCTGTCCCGGCTCTCGCTTCTTAGCCATCCTTCTCTCTGGGGTCCAGCCCAACGAGACAGGCCACCTACGGGTCCCTCAGCGCCCAGCCCTGGTCCACCCAGGACAGGTTACCCGACCAGCTGGAGAGAGGCCTGAGAGCCGTGTGACCCTAGTGTCCCGTGATCCCCCAAGTCTACTGCCAAATTCCTTTTGGAGCTAGGGTTGTAAGGGATGGAGCGCCATTAAGTCCTTTACTAGGAAAAGGATGGGGGTGGGGGTACTGAGTCTGCCCCTCCCCCATCTCAGCAGATATTCTCCCCCTTTCAGTAATCGGCTCATGCTGGTCCCGCTGACCTCCACCTCCCCCCTAAGCTGAATCTCTTGGCACCTGGATGTGTGTGGGTGGGGAGGGGAATCCAATCTCCCTTTCCCTCCATCTGGCCTAGTGGACAAAGGGCAGGGGGACCATCTGGTCCCGCCAGAGTGGGGGAGGAGCCCACAGTGGCAGTCTCAAGGGGGAGGAGGAGGGCGGCGCTCCAGACAGCAAAAGCATGTGAGGTCTAATAGCATCACTTTATTTCAGAGACCTCCGCGGTGGGTCTCCCCACCCCATTCCCAAACCTCATAGCAGGAAACAGGCTTGGTTGAGATTCAGGCTTGATGACCTGAGGAGGTGTGCAAGCCCCAAAAAGGAAGGGAAAAGAAAAGCAGGAATATTTGAAAGGCAGAAGGATGCACCTCGCTTTCTGAGGAACCAATTCCGGCCCGGGACCAGTTGCAACGTGTAGGTGAGAGAAATGTAGGGCTGACCACGTCCTTATCCAGGCAAGTGGGTCTCTTACAGAGCTTCCCACTTCCTTCCCAGAGAACTGCACGTGTGCCTGTGCAAGTATGTGATGCAAAGCCGCTCAAGAATGTAGGTATCAGTCCAGTCATGTGGACCCATGTGCTCCCAAGGAAAGGGTTGTCTGGGTGTGAAATGAATCTACACAAGCATTCATACATGTATGTTATCTGTGCCCTAAGAGGGGCTGGGGAGTAGAGGGAATGTCCGTCTGGCCTGCAGAGCAGCTGAAGACATAGGTAGAGGGGAAAGCAGACCATTAAAGCCAAGCAAGAAAACCTGGAGGAGAAGCTCATGGATTACCCACAATCAGATGTCTCCCCTTGAATCCCGAGACTTTTCCACGTGATTTTACCTCCTTGATCTGATCTGTCACTGCAAGAGAAAAGCAGAAATGACAGGAACCCCGACAGATGTATAGACAGACCTGCTGAAGGTGAGGTACAAGCCAGAGACCAGAGGAAGACAGGCAAGGGAGGCTGTCACCCCTATCTATCAGCAGGGCTGGGTCTCATGCTAGCCCCTGCAGGAAATCCAGCAGCGCCTTATGCCACTCATCAGGCTTGTCCAGGTAACAGGGATGCCCCGCCCCTTCCATGACCAGCACTCTGTGGTTGGGCAGCTGCTTCAGGTGTTGAAAGCTGGAGGAACCCATGGGGTCCTGGTCTCCATATACAATCAGAGCCGGAGTCTGAGAGAGAGGCAGGGAGGAGAGAATCAAGGGGTCTGCCACACCAGCCCCAGCCTTCTAAAGGTCAGTGTCAGCCCTCACGGCCACTTTTAATCTCTTCCTGCCCACCTTAGGAGGAAAGACAAGCTGATCCAACAGCTGGGGACATGAATTTGTACTTTCCCAAGACACAGTTTTATACAGGGTTGGCATTATTAATCTGCTAGGTCAATCAAAAGGAGTTAGGTGGTCAGATATCCCCAGAAAGCTCCCCATTGATTTCCCAGCCTCCACTTGAGGAAGGCCCAAGGATGACCCCACCTTGCTTCTGACATACCATCTCAGCTTCATACACACACACAAGGTACCTTAACACTGGCATAGTCAGCAGCACTGATTTTGTCTGTGCAGATGGGAGCCACTGGTACATAGCCCCGGAGCTGGGACCCAGGAGCCACCAGGAAGGGCAGTGCATACATGCCACTCAAAGATGGACTGATCACAACTGGGGGTCCCAGTTCCAAGGCATCCACCACAGCTGCTAGGAAGCTGCCAGGGGCCAATTCCCCAATAGGGGCAGGGGCTGCTGCCTCCTTGGAACGCCCAAGACCTGCAGGGATTCAGGTGTAGGAGAGACAAGGGCAGTGAGTGGGAAAGGACCCTTCTTCCAGCAAGTGCTCCAAGGTCTCTGTGCCCAGGTTCATGTAATACCCAGGGAGTGGTCCGAATTCATTCACTCCCACAGTCCAGTGTATTACATTTGTGACAAGACTGAGACATTTCTTTCCATGTTTGTGTTCATACTAACAGTGTCCTAATAAGAATCAAGCTCTGGGGTCCATCAGGGCTAGGTCTGTGTCGCTGTTCACCATTTACTATAAAGACAACCGTAGGTCAGGCCTCTCAGCTCTCCTCAGTTCTCCAGCTTCCCCTCTCTGTTTAAAAGGGATGAGGAATGTTCCTGCCATTTAAACTTGTGAAGATTAAGTTGACTGTTTACAAAGTACCTGGCCCTCCTGGAGGATCGTACCTGAGGGGCTTCTGCACTGGGACCTACCTGGCAGTCCCCACCTTTAAGTTAGTTTGGACCTTCACCCTGAAGCTCAGCCCAACCCACTGTTGGAAGCAAGCCTGGCTAGGCTGGAGATCTGCCCTTGAAACCTGAAACCATATCAGCTCTAGCTCGTGAGGGGATTAGACCTGACCAGATAAACTATGCCTCCAATTCCTCACTAGACACTAAGATTGGGGGTGGGGGGGGGTGGCTGGTGATCTGGAAGCTATTCCCACCTCCTTCAGTGCCCAAGGACTCTGCTTGCAAATAGGTGATCAGGTCCTTAGCCATCCATCATGTTTCCCAAGGCTCTGGAAGACGGCTGTCAGTACTTGCACTGATAAGTGGAATATGGTTCTGTCAAGGCACGTTACTTCCAATCAGCTGAGCACCCACTACTACCCCTTAGTACTAGCTAATACATTCACACCAATAACCTCTGTGTGTACTAGGCACAGTCACCAGCCAGAGCGTGGGACCTGCCTACTACTACAGATGAAGGAAATGAAGCCCAGAGACACTGAGACACAGGCAGCTGAGCAGCGTATCTATCGATCCTTCTAGAGCAAGACCAGACAAGTTCAAAGGTCCATGCACTATGTACCTAATTCTGTCAAGCTCAGGTCCCTGCCTAGCTAAATCCTCCAGCCTCAAGTTTTCTCCAACCCTGGTCCAGAAACCCAACCCAGAAGTACCTGGTAAGTCAATGGCCACAGCCCTGTAGCCAGCCTCGGCCAGCCTCTGCAGGGTACCCAGTTTCTGCCAGGTCTCAGAGGAGAAGCGGATACCATGCAGCAGCAGCACAGAGAACCGAGCAGCCTGCCCACTGCCAGGTCTAGCCTCTCGGAAGAAGAGGCTCTGGCCCTGCACCTGGATGGTGCCCTCATGATGATCCACACTGGCCATGATCGACGGTGATGTGCCTGCGGTTCAAAGTCAGGCTGATGAAAGAATAGCCTGCCTAGGGGTAGCAGGAAACAGTCAGGTGACTACCAGGTCTCTAGGTCAGGAAAAGCAGGTATTAATTATTTCTGGCCCTCCCACTCCGTTACATGATATTGGGCTTCAACTGGCTTAACTGAAACATAGCAGAATTAGAAATGTCACTTAAGAATTTAAGAAAAACTGCCAAGCAATGGTGGCATATGCCTTTAATCCCAGCACTTGGGAGGAAGAGAGAGGCAGGTGGTGGATCTCTGTGAGTTCAAGACCAGCCTGGTCTACAAAGCGGGTCTCAGGACAACCAGGACTGTTACACAAAAGAAACCTTGCTTCAAAAAGCCAAAGGAAAAAGAAAAACTATGCATCCAGATGGGTTTCACTATCAGTTAAAGTATCTGGGGATTAACACTATTCAATACTAGTTCATAGACAGTGAATAATAGGATTAAATGAAGCTATGCATTTTTTTTTTTTTTTAAAAGCTTAACACATTCCTGGCATATAGTCAGTGCTCAACTGAGGTTAAATACTGTCTTGATTAGCATCATCTAACCCAGCACTATCTTACAGTAGGTGAAATGGCAATACAGGCAGGAGTGAGAGACCAAGTTTGTTTGGAATAAAGGCCCATTTTCCAGAGGAAAAAAAAAACATGCACCAGTCAGCAAGGACTTTGGAGTTCTTGACTGCCAGGGACCCGGGGTGCTTGGCACGCTGGCCGCTGGAGCCCAAACGGTTGACACTGCGGGTCACCTCGCTGGGTCCACGAGGCCCACAATTCCAAATCCCTGGGTCTATCTCAAGGAAGCTTGGGAAGAAAGGGCAGCCCGGAGAGAGGTGACCTGGAGAGCTGAGAAGAGAAGATTTGGGGCAGGTGGGTTCTTAGTGGAGACGCAAAGAAAGAGTCGAGAGTGCAGAATGGTACCTGCGAATTTGCGTGGTCTTCAGCAGGAGAATGGCGAGTGTCGTTGGCGGGTGGGAAGAGAAGCAGGAAAGGGGCCGGGCAGGAGGTGGGAACAGGCCTGGGCTTCCGGGCGCCCTCTTTCGGTCACAAACTACCACTAAGCTCGTCCGCACCTTAATTCTTCCTCCTTCTCCCGACAGAACATGTTTTTCCAAGCCCGCCCCCAAACCCATGTGCCCCAAGAACCGGCTTGAAGATCTTGAAACCCTTAGCTATCTACCCCACACGGAAGTGGCCTGCCTTGACGGGGGAAACTATTTCTGGTATCCCTGCTGCCCGCCCCCTAAGCCGCCCTCACCTCGAGTCAGGACAGTACCGGACGAGCTGTGCACCTGTCATGAAGCTGACATCCTACATGTCAGCGTGTAAGGCTGCACAAGAGTTCAGCCAGGTGGCATGGGAGTCTTTCCCGACCCTGCAGAATAGGTCTGGTTAATGCCAACCTTGGCAGGGTACCAACAAGTAATGAACCTTGTGCACCCTTCATGGCCTCCCTGCCCCAGGGCCTGGTTGCTCCACCCAGGCCTGAACCAGATGTTGATCACAGGTTGCCAACCAATAATAGGTGTCCTGAGCAGACCGAGAATTCGGAGTGCCCCTCCCCCAAGGCTCTGATCCCTAGGGGAACGGAGAAAGTAAGGAAAGTGCTTGGGTGGAGGCCTGGAGCTGCTGCATGACAATAGCATCATTTGGCATTTATACTAGCAGACCCGGTGCCAGGAGACCTCAGTTTTCCGAGGCTTGCCCTGTCCTTAAGTCCTATTACATCCCCATGCAGTGGGTCCCTTTCCTAAACCCCATTTTGCAAGCAAAACGATTAAAAAGTGAAGAACCTGGTGGCTCTGAGGCCTCAGGCCAATAACAATTCCCAAAATCTGGACCTGGAGAGGCGGGCCTCGGGGCCTTGGGGCACCGCCCCAAGTGTTCCTTGGGCAACCGAGCCAGGCCTGCAGCTGCGTACTGCGCAAGCGCGCAGGGGTGGTCCGGCTGGCCGCCTAGCCGCCATCAGTACCAGATTCGCAGGGCTGTTTGGCTGTTGGC
Organism: Sigmodon hispidus; assembly: GCA_004025045.1. Classification (NCBI taxonomy): domain Eukaryota; kingdom Metazoa; phylum Chordata; class Mammalia; order Rodentia; family Cricetidae; genus Sigmodon; species Sigmodon hispidus. The sequence goes on from PVIH01005765.1 coordinate 106,156, forward strand.
TCCGCCTCGACCGGGCCCCGCCTCGCCGATCCCGCCTCGTCACCACTGTTAGCGCGGTGAGTGTCTCCTGGGAAGGAGGTCCGCAGGTTGTCTGGGGACTGGCCATCCTTGTCCCCGCCGCTTGGGGCAGAATCCTTCGGAGGGTGCAAGCGCTGGGCAACACGAGTGCAGTGTTCCTGTGCTGTGTACGTGCGAGTGTCTGCTGTGTATTCCTGAATGCCTGGGTGCAAGTGTTTCTCTTTGCGGAGAGTGGCGTGGGGTGGGGTGTTCACCGGTCTGCCTGCTGGCTTGTACGTCTCTTTGTATTTATCTCTACATCTGGCTGTATTTCTGAAGGTTTATGTGTATCCCTCTGCTGGTCCTCCAGGTCTTTGCTTGCTAGGTAGTTTGCCTTTCCCTTGGTCTTTGGGAGGTCAGAGAACAACTTGCTGAAGTCCGTTCATCTTTCACCAGGTGAGTGAGTTCCAGGGATTAAAGTCAGATTGTCAGGCTTGGTAGTAAGTGCCTTTACCTGTAACCCTGCCCCTTTTAATATTTTATTTATTGTGGAAGGGGCGAACACATGCAATGGGGTGTGTATAGAGGTCAGAGCTCAGTCTGGGGAATTGTTTCTTTCCTTTCTATGGGTTCTGGATATTGATCTCAGGATATCAGGTTTGTCTGCAAGTGCCTTTACCCACTGACCCATCACACAAAAGCCCCTTATTTTAGCTCAGGGTCTCACTACATTACTCAGGTAGGTCTCGAACATCCAATACTCCTGAGTTTGGACACTTTTTTCTGTCTTTGTGTTATTGTTGTTGCTGGTTTTTTTGTTTTGGGTTTTTGTTGTTTGTGACAAGGTCTCAAATTTGCATGGTTCCCTCTCCTTAAGTATTACACTCTGAAGTCAGGACTGTGTGTTTACGGGTATGATTTTTGTCCTTGAATATTCCAAGGATTTGCATGTAGTTTTGTGGGTGTTTGTTTTTGTTTGCTTGCTTCCTTTGAGATAGGGTCTGACCAAGCAGCCCAGCTGGCTTCAACCTAGCATCCTCCTGTCTCAGGCTCTTTATCATCCATGCCTATGTATGGGTTTGTTGGTTTGTTTTTGTTTTTTGAAAGGGTGTCTCTCTATGGAACTCTGGAACTCCCTATGTAGACCAGGCTGCCCTCAAACTCAAAGCCTCTCCTGCCTCTGTTTCCTGAGTGCTTCGATTACGGCCATAGGCCATCATGCCTGACTTGTATCTGGTCTTGAAATACATTTGTCTGTCTCTCTGCCTTCCTGATAACTAACCTGTGTGACAAGACTTTTACTGCAGAGACAAAATGCACTTGTCCACTCACCCCAGATAGGGAGCCATAGCAGACCAATGTACAGATACCACCAAAGTCCAGCTCGACATTGGGGTTACTTAACAGGTATATGGATAAGAGGATACTTGCAGGAGCAGAAATGACTCAAAAGGCAGTTGCATCACCAAAGCCCACCCCAGCTGGTGACAGTGCACGGAAGCTGGGAAGTGTGAAACACACTGTGCAGCCTGCAGGCCACTTAGCAGGTTGGGGAAGTGTTCTCTCCAAGCGACTCAGTTGGTCCAAAGCTCTTCCAGGCAGCTCACCTGGTTTCTGCTTCTTCAGAGAGCTATGTGGTCCCAGAGGCTTCTTTGCAGCCTAGCTTTATTTGTTTGGAGAGAGAGTGGTAGAGTGGGGCCTAGTGAATCTGGTCTGTTTCAGGGAGTTCTTGAGGCTAATTTTTGGTTGTTTACCTCCCTGTTTAAGGAACACACTCCTGCAGCATGGAATGCTTTGACCTTAGAGGGTACCGTTAACAGAACTGTGCATGTGATTTTCTGGCTGTTATTGTAAGAGACAGTGCATAGGCCAACGTGTGTGGGAAAAGGCTGCTGTACATTTGGAGAATAGCTTCTTGAAGTGTGCGTAAGTAAGACTCTTGTCTCTGTGTGGGTGTGTATACATCTGTGTGGCACAGTACAGAGGCATTCTAGTATCTGACCAAGCAATCTACTCCACTCCTCCACCTGCCCAGCAATCTGCATCAGAGCCTCTATCTAGTCTTGGGCACCCTGGGCTGCCATGGCAAGGAATAAATCTCTATGACTTTACCCTGGAAGAAACACAGGTTCATCCCTGGTGTAAGAGAGGTCTTTCCCAGGTGCCCCGCTCTTTGGGAACTTGAGCAAACGCTGCCTTGGAGGCAGACATCTTTAGCTGTTCCAGGTCAGGAAAATGAGCTTGGCCTTCTTTCTCCGCCTGGCTCCCCGTTTTCCACCACCAGTGAAGGATCTGCTGCTGCCCAAACCCTGTTTGACTTTGGAGCTAGAGAGTGAATCTCAGAAGAGCTCCACAGAGTCAGAAGAGACGGGTGTGGCCTAGGCGTACCAGAGACTCAGTTTACATTCAATAAAAGTGCATCCAGAGCTAGGCAGTGGTGGTTCATACCTTTAGTTCCATCACTTGGGAAGCAGAAGCAGGTAGATCTCTGTAAGATTGAGGCCAGCCAGGTGTACTGAGTGAGTACCAGGATAGCCAGGGCTACATAGAGAAACCCTGTCATGGGGCGGGAGAGAAGAATACATTCAGAATCCTAAAGACAAGACAAGCATGTTCATCTTCAGCCCATGCCCCCCCTGCTTAGGTAAATTGTGTTATGTAAATCACACAAGAATCTTGGGCAGGTACCGGGAGCATGTCCCAAGTTACCAAACCCAGCTTGTAGCAAGAGGGGGAATTCTCAAACCAAGACCACACGCCCTGCTGGAGTCTCCCTCCAGGTTAACAAAGGCACTGTACTGGAGGAGTCTGAAGCAGATCGTTTGGCAGAAGTGATGTGTAAGTTGATCTATTTCTAGGTCAGCTGCCCTCCTCCCAGCCCCCAGTATCTCAGACCTCAGCATTAGCCCCAACATTCTCCATGAACTGGTCCATAATGGCTGGTGTGACCATGAACTGTCCCCTCCTATTGCACAGAGCATTCTGTTTTTAACAGTATTCTAAACATGGTGAGGAAAGAGCCCTTAGTGGAGGTCTCCCTGTACATGTTGACCTTCAACAGTTTTCACCCTTCCGTCCAGCACCCAGTCTCCAGCCTACCCATCTCCTGCCAACACAGTTTTCTTCTAGAACACGTGTAGCCTGGTGCTTTGGAAACTAGCCATAGGCCCTGGTTCCCTTACTTCTGCTGCGGTAGAAAATTCACCTTTGATCCTGGATTCCTTTATGCCAGAAAACTATAGTCATATCTGATCCCTCTTGTTTTCTTTTCTCTTTTTCTTATTTATTTATTATGTATACAGTATTCTGCCTGTATGTATGTTTGTATACTAGAAGAGGGCACCAGATCTCATTTCGGATGGTTGTGAGCCACCATGTGGGTTCTGGGAATTGAACCCCGGTCCTCTGGAAGAGCAGCCAGTGCTCTTAACCTCTGAGCCACCTCTCCAGCCCTCCCTCTGTTTTCTTGTGGCCTCTGGGTGCTTAATGTAGAGTCAGGCACAAAGGCTAAGGCCAAAAGAGCTGCTGTAGTTAACACAGTGATGTTGGTGGCCACCAAACATGCCTCTGCCAGAGGGACATCTCATGCACTTCTCCAGGTAATGGAGTGTCTCTGGTCTGAGGAGTAGTTGGGTATGAACAGCTAGACATTCATTCAGAGCAAGAGAAAGGAGGAGGGATAGATCTTGCTAACCCTGTCTCTTGCCTTTTCTCCTTCAGGCTGTGTGGCACAGACCTTCATGAATCGGTACCAGGCAGCCCTGCTGGGTCTAGGCCTGATACTCATGCTTCTCCTGTATGTGGGGTTGCCTGGGCCACCTGAGCAGACTTCCCAGCTCTCGAGAGGCCCCAATGTCACGGTCCTGGCTGGGCTTACCCAAGGCAACTCTAAAATCTTCTACCGTGAGATGCTGCCTATCCAGCAGGCACACAGGTGAGCGATCACCCAAGGGTTTAATGGAGGGACCCCAGTCTATCTTGTGGGGCTCAGGAGCCTGGAGAACAGTGAAAGATGCCTGGGAAGAAAGGAGGTGTCTGCTAGGTTCTATGCCACATTTCCCCCATGTGTCTGCAGGGCACAGGTCGTGTTTCTCCACGGAAAGGCATTTAATTCCCACATATGGGAGCAGCTGGGCACACTGCAGCTACTGTCAAAGAAAGGCTACCGGGCTGTGGCCATTGACCTTCCAGGTAAGACCCCCCACATTCAAGTTCAGAGAAAGCAGGTAGGCTGTAGCTGGAACAAAGGAGCGGTGCTCAGAAACGGGGATGGGAGGTTAGCGAAGCCCCAAGGCAAAGCGGCAGCATATCCTGCCCCTTGTCCGGACACACCGGCTGCAAGTCACAAGAAGGCGCCACAATAAAAGCCTGTTTTTATTTCCTGCCTTGAAAACTACAGTGTGAGTTATTGTATGTCACAGAGGAAACAGAAAAGTGATTCATTTCATGAACAGCCACCGGGGGCATTTCACTGTGCTTTTTGTGACTATGTAATCTTCGTTGCTTTTTTTTTTTTTTTTTTTTTAATTTCGGGGAGCAACCAACACCTGTGGAGGTCAACAGATAACTTTTGAGAGGTGGGTTCTCCCCTTCCACCCTGTGGGTTTCGGGGATCGAACTCAAGCCCCTGAACTCGCTCACTGAGCCTCCTCACCGCCCTCTCTTGTTTTGTTTTTAACTGTACACCTGGACTATGCTGCCGCCTCGGTTTTTGTTTCCAGTAATTTGGATTGAACCCAGGCCCTCAAGAGTGCTAGGCAGGCACTCAACCACTACGCTACACCCCCCAGCCCCGAGCTGTCCTTCTAATTAAAAATGCAGGCGGGAGGTGGGGTGGGGTTTGGGGTGGCCCAGGAAGTAGAGAGATGACTGGGCAGTCAGCATGAACTGTTTCTGTAGAGGATTTGAGTTTGTTTCCTAAACCCATATCAGGCAGCTCACAGCAGCCTGTAACTGTAGCTCCAGGGATCCACTGCCCTCTTCTGGAGACTCTGAGATAATCTGAATTTACAGAGATAGGCATATAAATTAAGAATAAAATCTATTTTTTGTTTGTTTTTTGAGACAGGTTTTCTTTGTGTAACTGTCCTGGAACTTGCTTTGTAGACCACACTGGCTTCAAAGTCACAAGAGATTCACCTGTCTCCTCTCGAGTTCTGGGATTAAAGGCCCGAACCCAGCTAAATCAATATAAAGCCCTGCCAGGTGTGGTGGCACAAGCCTTTAATCCCAGCACTCAGGGCAGGGGCAGGCATCTCTGTTTGAGGCCAGCCTGAGCCACATAGCAAGTTCCAGGACAGCCAGCTGCTACAAACTATGTCTCAAAAAAACAAAAAGAAGACAAGGAAAAAGGGAAGACCTTAGAAGGCAATAACACTTCTCTCCCCTCTAAACAACAGAGAGTGACAGGCCCACTCTCAAGCATTTCCATGTTTGGAGACACAGACAGGTGGGCCTGGTTGTACAGATTTGTAATCCCAGCTACTCAGAAGGCTGAGGCAGGAGGATTCCAGATTCAACGTCTGCCTGCAGAGTGAGTTCAGGGGTAGCTTGGAAACTTAGTAGAGAGTCTGTGTCAAAATAAAAAGTAAAAAAGGCACAGAAATATAATTCAGTGGTAGAATCCTTACCTGGCATATGGAAGGCCCTGAGCTCAACCCTCCTCTAGAGAGAGAGGCAGAGAGACAGAGAGACAGAAAGACAGAGACGGAGAGAGACAACGTGCAGGCTGTATGTGGGAATTGGGAATATGAGCATTCTGCTTACTTAATGAATATATTTACATCTTTATTTTCCTGGTTACGTCAGGCCAGGTCTTGCAAACCTCCTTCTCTGCTGTTAATGCTGCAGTGTGGGCCATGGGAGGCATGGGCAGGCTTTGTATGCTCATTCCTCAATTGTTGAATTTAACATTTTCAGCATCACCTGAAATACACCAATATCTAACCCAAACCTCTTTGGACATATTTCTTTAAGTACAACAAAGTTAGGCATGGTGGCACATGCCTCCAGCCTTCAGGAGGCAGGGGCAGGTGGATTTCTCCAGTTCTACAGAGCCAGTTCCAGGATATCCAGGGCTACACAGAGAAACCCTGCCTCAAAAAGCAAACAAAGGAAAGAAACATTACGGGCAATAGTTTCTCTAGGATAGCTATCAAGGACAATCGATGAATCCGGATACACTTTTAAGTGTAGAGTATGTTACCTTTCATAAAAAAGCTACATGTAGATGTATCCTTCCTTCAGCCTGGTAGGTGTCCATTCCTTATAGCCTCCTAACACTGGTTGTTATCAGCTTAAAAGTTTAGCTAATATAATAGCTGAAAGATGTTTCTCCATTAAAAAAGTATTACTAGTTGATTGGTTGGTATTGTGTGTGCGTGTGTTTGTGCCTGTGTGTGTGCGCACACCTGTGTGTATGTGTGAAGGTCAGAGGACACTATGGGGGTCAGTTTTCCTCTTTCACCATGCGGGTTCTAGGGATCAGAGGCAAGATTTGTGCAACAGGTGCTTTTACCCACTGAGCCTTCTCACCTGCTGAAGAACTGAATTTCATGGGCCTATGATAGTATGAAAACTTGCTTGTGCCTTGTGCCACTGATCTCCATCTCTTCCTTCTGACGTGATACAAGTCCTGAGCAATTCCTGGCTCAGCAGCTCTCAACCTGTGGCTCAGGATCCAATTGGGGGTCGAACGACCCTTTCACAGGGATATCAGATATTTGCATTGTGATGCATGGCAGTAGCAAAATTACGGTAATGAAGTAGCAACAAAAATAATGAGAAACTGTGTTAAAGGGTCACAGCATTAGGAAGGCTGAGACCCAGTGTCCTAGCTCCACTCAGCTAGTACCTGCTGCTGTTCCCAGGTTTTGGGAACTCAGCACCTTCGACAGAAGCGACCACAGAGGCAGGGCGAGCAAAGCTGCTGAAGCAGGTGCTGTGGGACCTAGAGGTGCAGAATGCTGTATTGGTGAGCCCCTCACTGAGTGGCAGCTATGCCCTGCCCTTCTTGATGCGAAGCCACCACCAGCTACGTGGATTCGTGCCCATTGCACCCACCTCCACCCGGAATTACACACAGGAACAATTCTGGGCTGTGAAGGTACTTTAGACAATGATCCACAAAGATCCTGGCACCCCGTCCCTGTCCCTGGCTTGTGTCACTGGGGGCTGGTCTTCGAGGAGGGTTGGCCCTTGGATGGAAGAGCTAAAGTGTGGGGACAAGGCACCCTAAAGGAATAGCTTGTGGGTTGGATCCTCACGAAGCCCCAGGATCAACAACTTCTGGCCTTACCCTGCAGACCCCAACTCTTATACTGTATGGGGAACTGGACCACACCTTGGGGAGAGAGTCCCTTCAGCAGCTCCGCCACCTGCCCAACCACTCTGTGGAGAAGCTACACAATGCAGGCCATGCCTGCTACCTCCACAACCCGGAAGCCTTCCACCTCGCCCTTCTTACATTTCTTGACCACCTTGAGAGGACTCACTTCCCAGACCTGACCTTGAAGGGTTAGATTCTCTCTCTTGTCAAGAGGCCTGCCCTGAGTGGGGTGGGGACAGAGGATCAAGCCCAGCTAAGACTTCTGATTTCATTTCACAGGCACAATAAAGAAAAGCCCTTTGTCTTGCCTGGAGAGTGACATTGTGTTTCCTGACTTGTGTGGGGAAGCTGGGGGTGGGAGGCAAATCTACGACTGCTCTGGGATGGATGGGGAGGCTGGAGGCGGTGCTCTGGGAGTCTAACTGACAGTCTAATCTGTGCTCCTTTCTCCATGCCTCAATTTCCTCCTCTGTAAAATGGGCATGGTGACAGTATCAAGGGAAATGGTTGTGGGGATGAATGTGGGTAAGTGAAATACCTGGTAACAGAACTGGGGTGCTTAAAGGTAAGTGTTACTGTGGATACAGCTCACTGAGATTGCTAGGGAATACAGATGACTTCTCAAGCGCAGAGTACATGAATCAGGTGGAGATGGCCTGTGGTATAAGAATTAAAACTTGCTGAACCACTAAACATGATTGCTTCATCGTTAGGGGTGAGCAGGCAGAGACTTCAACCCCAAGAGGGTGGGGCGGCCCACCCTTTGGTCTTCCTTGCCTGCCCCTTGGTCCCAGAGCTGAAGTCTTCTGCCCCTTCCCCCTCCCCAAGCTTGCTCGGCCTCTGGGACAGAGGGCAGAACTTGCTGGGAGTTCAAAGAGCTGCTAGGTGCAAAGTGGGCAGCTACAGTTACAAACAGCTTGCTGGTGGTCAGAGGAACAGCAACGTCTCTGTATCTCTCTCTGCTGGAGGTGAGAGAGCTTAAGGTTCGATGTAGGGTCAGCCAAGGTGCTCTTTCCAAATCTCCCACACTGGCAGGTGTCGTGATTGTGCCTGATGCAAACATTGCACTTGATGCTCGGCACCTCCACCACGCATATGACTATACACACCTACACGGATCTGGCCACGCCGTTACACGTTCACAGCCACACATTCTCCCGTCTCAGCATTTACCTTTCATTTGTGGCACCTTGCCCAGATACCCACTCTGTCTGGTCAGGATAGAACTCCCTGGGCACATCGGCATTCTGAAACTCACGGGGTGGGAAAGGTAGACGCTAAAACATACAAAAAACACTACACAAGGAGAGAGGCAATCTAGGAGGGCCTCCCTGGGGCGTCGAGGCAAGATAAGGGCAGAGAGGACGGAAGGGACAAGATGCACTTTGCAGTCAGACACCTTAGAGAACTGATGAATGCCCAACGCCACTGCGGGGACGTTTAGTGCCAGGCCCCGCCCTCTTCTCGCCCTATCCGGAGGCTGCAAGGGGGAGGAGGGTCCTCTGGGGGCGGGATCATCCTGAGCTTGCCGCCCTGGCTGCAGGGCCGACCGTGGGGAGGGCGGAGCTGGCGGCGGTGAGGAGGAACTAGGGGGTGGATCCCGGGTCCAGCCTTCCAGTTACCCCGCGCAGGCCCCACGCAGAGCCAGGCCGGGACAACGGCGCCAACTCCACCACGGAAACTGGGACGGCCCTCCGGTCTCCGCCCCTCCACCCCGCCCTGGCCACGTGGTGGGCGTACCTAGGAGGTTTTGAGATCGCGACCTCGGTGGATCCTGAATCCTGGCCACAGTTCCAAGAAGGCCGTGAGAGAGGAGAGCGCAGGACAGAAACCTGGAGAGAGCAAGGTTGGGGGACCTTGGGGAGGGGTTGAGGGGTATGGGGTTCCATGGCATAAAAGCCCGGCCTTGGGAGAAATATTTTGAGGGTGTAGAGAGTCTATGTCTCATTCAAACCAAGTTCTCCTACTTCCTTAGCTGGCTCTGAATCTCTCTAAGCCTCAGCTTTCTCTTTTTGTCAAGTGGGCACTCAGAGTCACAAACTTACTTCCTTGGCACTCTTCTAGGGATTAAATGAGGAAATGTCTGGAAAGTAGCTAGCAAAGTACAGAGTGGGGGAGTCAAAAAGCAAGGTGTTATTCCGGTGGGAGCAGCATTGGAAAAGCCAGAGTGCAGGTGCAGCCCACCGGGCCCCAGCTGCTGGGGGGCAGGACAGAGGAATAGTAATTAGATACTGACTTTGCCCAAGCCAGCCCGCGGCGCCATGACCACCAAGGACCCCGAGTCCGAGCACCCCTCCGTGACGCTCTTCCGCCAGTACCTGCGGATCCGCACTGTGCAGCCCGATCCTGACTACGGTGAGAATACATGGTCTTAAGGCCTGTGATGCGGTCTCAAGGGCTGGGAGTGTGCTGTAAATTATCTCCGTCACCTTTGACCCAATGGAACCCCAGTCTATTGTTTCTGGGGCCTCCTTTCCCATAGTTAGCTCCTATATCGGCTGATCAAGGTAGCCGGTCCCACTTCGTACTACCCTTTCCTAATGCTGTGCAGCAGCTTCATATGGGTTACTCCTGGCAGCTAGTTAAGGAGAGGCTTCACTTTGCTTCTCAAGGGCCAGAGTGGACTGTGAAGACTGAGATAGCCACAAATAGGTGCTTCATTCCCAGTCTACCAAAGTTGTACAGAGACCACACCCTTAGGGAATCCTGCTTGGTGGTTGGGAATCTTGTGCATGAATCCATACAAATCCTGTTGTAAGATCTATGAGCTGAGAGACTTTGGGTGAGTCTCTGTCTCTGATGTCTCTATCTTTAAGAGATATAGCACCTGACCTTCACAGAGGGTCACTTATGGGCTAAGAACATCGTGTTCCTTGGGGACCTGGATGCAGGTGTCCGGGGATTTGGAATTGTGTTGGGAAGGGAGCATATGTCTCCAGAACCAGCAAAGGTGGTGCTAAGGCTCTGTGTTTCCCCAGGAGCTGCCATTGCCTTTCTTGAGGAGAGAGCTCACCAGCTGGGCCTGAGCTGTCAGAAAATAGAGGTGAGCCTGGGACCCTGAGCAGGGTGGGGATGTGGGTTTAGGGATGCCTTGTCACCTGGTGCTGAATGCCTCCGCTCCTCACTCTGCAGATGGTGCCTGGCTATGTGATCACTGTGCTGACCTGGCTGGGTACCAACCCTGCACTTCCTTCCATCTTGCTAAACTCCCATACTGATGTAGTACCTGTCTTTAAGGTATGTATAGCCGGCTGTGTGCAGGCCTGGAGAACGGACATAACGTAGAGTTCAGGATTTCCCCCAGGAGCCCATGTGCTGAGTCCACTGTTGTTATTGTTGTTTGGGGTTTTGGGTTATCCCCATACCAGACAGAGACTTACTGTACTGGAACTTGCTATATAGATCAGCTTGGCCTCAAACTCACAGAGATCCACCTGCCTCTGCCTCCTGAATGCTGGGATTAAAGATGTTCACCACTATACCCAGCTTTCCTATCACTAACTCTTAACATGCATATGGCATGGCTCTATACAAGCAGCCTTTGTCCAGTAAGGGTTCTGCGCTAGCGAGGGGGTGGAGGCAGGAAGCAGATGGGAGATGGAAATCAGTTCTTTTATGTAGCCGTCTAGCCCTGTCACTACTGCAATTCTATGGTGGTCCCTCTTCCCACCTTTGCCCCTAGGAACATTGGCATCATGACCCCTTTGAAGCCTTTAAGGACTCTGAAGGCTACATCTATGCCAGGGGTGCCCAGGACATGAAAAGTGTCAGCATCCAGTGAGTATCCTCCATTCCCAGTCCCCTGCTGGCCCTCTGGACTCGGCAGGAACACAGAGACGTGATTGAAAAACCCCAGGCCAAGCAAGAATCATCTTAACCTTCTATATAAAGCAGAAATTACTGCCATGACTATTTATGGATGGGGAAACAGGTTCAGAAAGGGGCAGGGAGTTTTCTGGAGTCCCTGAAATACACGGCAGGGAAGTGTATAGAGAACAAAACCACACTCTGCATACCCTTAGCACTGAGCCTCTGTTCCCGTAGGTACTTGGAGGCTGTAAGGAGACTGAAGAACGAGGGCCACCGCTTCCCCAGGACCATCCACCTGACCTTTGTGCCTGGTAGGAGTGGCTTAGGGAGGGGCAGCTTTGAGAAGGGGAAGGAAATTGTGTTGTGAGGCATCTCACACCACATCCCTGACACTTCTACAGACGAGGAGGTCGGAGGTCACAAAGGGATGGAACTGTTTGTGAAGCGGCCTGAGTTCCAGGCTCTTCGTGCAGGCTTTGCCCTGGATGAAGGTAAGGAGCAGGTTGGCAAGCCTCCCAGGGGTAAGGAAGCTGCAGGGGGAAACTGAGTCACTCCAGTCTGTGTACCTGCTTTCTCCCTCAGGCCTGGCCAACCCCACTGATGCCTTCACTGTCTTTTATAGTGAACGGAGCCCTTGGTGTGAGTATGGACTTAGGGTAGGGGAATCATTTTCTGCTGCCTCTTTTCCCATAACCATCCCCTAGGTCAGCTGACTAAGGCTTCCAATCCCACTGCACACCACCCTTTCCTTATGCTGTGCAGCTTCATGTGATTACTACCGGCAGCTACTTAAGGAATGACTTCACCTTACCCCTCAAGGGCCACTTCTAGTAGCCACTCAGCCAGAAAGGGCTGGGCTTGCACAGCACACGGTCTCTTTAAAGTTGATGTCTGAGGCATCCAGACTTTTGCCCCTTAGCTCTTTTCTTGCAGGGTTCCGAGGGCAAGCTGCTGACTGTTGCCAGGATCCTGCACTATGCCATGGGCTCACTGTAGGGTGCATTGTGTCTCCAGCTCATTCGTACTAAACACTCTTTTCCTCCCAGGGATACGAGTTACCAGCACTGGGAAGCCAGGCCATGCCTCCCGCTTCATTGAGGATACAGCAGCAGAGAAGTTGGTGTGTGGCCGGCCCATGGGGAGTCTGGGCATTCGGGAGGCTCTGTCTCAGGGCCACTCTCACATCTCACCTCATACTCTCCTAGCATAAGGCTGTAAGCTCCATCTTGGCATTCCGAGAGAAGGAGAAGCAGAGGTAAGGCAGTCTAGGAAGGGGGTGGAGGTGGCTCTGGGAGACTGTGCAAGATGGGAGAGACTTGTGAAACCTTTTTTTTTTTTATCTGCTACTCCTGCCCTCTCCCTCCGCCATGCACCAATGCAGGCTGCAGGCAAACCCTCACCTGAAGGAAGGGGCGGTGACTTCTGTGAATCTGACGAAGCTAGAAGGTGGTGTGGCCTATAATGTGGTACCTGCTACCATGAGTGCCAGCTTTGACATCCGAGTGGCACCAGATGTTGACATGAAGGTGCCGCCTCCACCCAGGTTTGAGGGAGAGAGCCTGGGTTCTCAATCCTGCCCTAGAGGCTCAGTTTATTTTCCTTTCTTCAGGCCTTTGAGAAGCAGCTGCAGAGCTGGTGTCAGGAAGCAGGCGAGGGGGTCACTTTTGAGTTTGCTCAGGTATTGACTTGGGACCCGTGACGAAGGAGTATCAGGGGCCACTGGAGACTTGTCTTATACTGAGGATGACAGCGTAGGAGTATGAGCCCGATGCACCTGCATACATCTCGGTGTTCCCTCAGCTGTCAGAGATGATTCATTTACCCAGGAAGCAATAGCTGTAGAGACCATTGTGAATGGTGAGGGATGAAATGGAGATCTTGTCTCATGTTCCCTACAGCGTGAAGGGGCACCTGAACAACAAGCATTTGGGCTAAGATATGGAAGATAGTATGAAATAGATGGAGAATGAGGAATTAGAAAAAGTCCCAGACCTAAGGCATTTGAAAGCCTGGAAGAGGACCTGGGGCTATGGTGGCCACTGGAAGCCTGGTAGATGGGTGGGTGTGCTCTGTGTCAAGCACAGCATATTCTATGAGTAGTAGAGCCTGAAGTCCTGGTCCTTATCCTGTTGTCCTTCCCTTTCCCCAGAAATTTACGGAGCCTCGAATAACACACACTGATGATTCAAATCCCTGGTGGGCAGCTTTCAGCGGAGCCTGCAAGGAAATGTGAGCACTGACCAGCCTTCTCCCCGAGCTTGGATCCCGGAGCTGCTGCTGCTCCTCCTCCTCCTCCTCCT
>PVIH01005766.1:0-23299 GCA_004025045.1 Sigmodon hispidus
TGTTCTGGCATGCTTCTAATAATATCAGAATCACCTGGGTCAATGATGGCCAGTGTGCATACTCTGTAGTATTTTCCACATGCTGTGCCCAATTCAATGTTATTGCCACTGTAGTGATGGACACCAGTTTTAGCCAACATGGCATAGTATTCTATTTCAGATTTCCTCAAAGCTGGGCAGTTGTTGGCGAGGATAACCAGTTTCGCTTTGCCTTGTCTGATCATCTTCAGCGTCTGTTTGTATCCCAGCACGTACTTCCCACTTTTCATAACAAGTTGGAGCCTAGAGTTGATCGACTCCAGAGACGTTTTTGTCTTCTTTGCGGCCACCATCTTCCTGCCTTAGGTGCAGGACAGCCCCCAACCAAGAGCAGCCGGTACTTTAAATTTTTTAAACTATCATTTTTAAAAATTGTTACTTTCAGGACTATTTTATAAAAGTTACAACTTTTCTTTGAGAAAGGGTTTTAATTAGAATTTAGTTTCATTAGTTGATATGTTATTGTTTCCTATTTTTGTGTAGTGTTTTTCTAAGACTTCTTCCATTTGAAAACTTTGTAAGATTAATTGGCATAGTATTTTACTTGCCTTTTAAAAAATTTCTAATGATTTATAGTAATATCTCTTCATCATTACATAGGACATTTGTGTGGTTATAAGTCAGAATGAATGTTATCAATTTTGGTTAATTTTTTCAAATCAGTTTTTTTTAATTTTGTTGATTTTGTTGTTACTCTATTTAACTGATATCTCTGCTTCCCTTATTATTGCTTTATTTATGCTGCTCTTGGGATTAATTTACTTAAAAATTATTTTTTCTAGCTTCTTGTTGGGTTGGTGTGGACAGTAATGGAGAACTTGGAGGAGAAAATGTTTCAGAATACATTATATGAATAGATTTTTTTTCTAAATTTTTCTCTATGTCTAGAGCACAAGTAATTAATTTGAGATACTTTTGTATTTTCTAGTAAAGGTTATTATAAAGTCTAAATTTTCATCAAGTACTACTAACCCTAACTCTAATCCCACACTTTTGATATATTAAACTTTATTTTTCTATTATAATTTTTGTGATTGTCATGTGAATTAATTATCTTAAGGCTTGGTAATATTTATGTTCTATAGTCTAGTTTGTTCTATATCAATATCTTTCTTTTTTGGGAAAGAAAGATTAGATTTATAACTAAAATGGCAACAAAGGTAAGACCAATGATATTCTTGGATAGACTAAAATGGGAAAATAATACATTTTATTTCATTAATTTTTCTTTAAATTATTTCTTACTAAACACTTTAATACAATATGTTTTGCTTATAATCTTTATAGTCTGACAACCCATCTAGGATCCTTGCCACCTCTCTACTCACTGAACTTTTTTCTTTTTTTGTCTGGCAAATGAAAAACAAAAAATTCAAAAAAAACCCACTAAAACAAAAACATATAAAATCAAAACAATAAAACAAAAGTGTTATCAGAAACATAGAGTCTGTTTTGTGTTGGACAGCTACTGCTTAGCACAGTACTGGAGATTTTATTATGGGGTGCAGTTTAAATACCTAATGACACTTTTTTTTTTCCTAATGACACTTTATTGGAGAAAATTGAATTTTCTCCTTCCAGCAGCAACTAGTTGCAAATAGCTTCTTGGAAAGTGGGTTGGATTTTGTGTTCACTTCCCCTAATCCATGCTGTAATTCTGTCTGGTTTCAATTTGTACAGACCTTTTGGGTGCAGTTTCAGTCCCTGTAAATTCATGTGTATTATCTCCACTGTGTCTGGAGATGCTAAATCATAGAAGTCATTCAGTCATCCAGCACCTTTGGCTCCTGCAGTCTTTCCACTTTTTCTTTTGCACAGACTGCTGAACTTTGAGGGGAGGGCATTGATAAAGACATCCTGCTTTTGGCTGAGTGCTCCAAAGTCTCTCACTCTCCATACATTGTCTAGTTGTGAGTCTCTGTGTTAATTTATTATTATTCAAGATTTCCAGTTGTATTAGTTGTATCAGTATCTTTCATATCTATATTTTGTTGAGTGTCACATGGTACATAATTTTTGAAGTTTTTAACTTTTGACCTATTTAGTATATTTCTGTACACACACACTCACATGCACGCACGCGCACACACACACACACACACACACACACACACACACACTGTTTTGTTTTGTTCTGCCTTTTGACAACAGTTTATGTGACACAGCCTAGCTTATTACTAGCCATTTACTCTAGGCCAGCCTCAAAGTGCAACAATTCTCTTGTCTCAGCTTTTTAAGTGCTGAGATTAAAGGCATGAGCCATTGTATCTGGCTTATTTGTAAATTTTCAAAGAAGTTTCTGTAGGCTTTGTATAGTTTGACTGTTACTTTTCTCTTTGATGTGACGTCTATTGTGTTTCAATTGGAGTATAAATTCCATTTGTTTACTATGTGGAATAGATGTGGTTGAATTAAGTCTAGGGTCTTAAAATTTTTTTCTCTAGTTCTCTTCCTAGATTTGTTTCTGTCCCTTTTCTATTTGATTGTGAGTTTTAAAAACTGATTTTCCCTGCTGTCAGCATTCTTTAGTTGCCTATAGTTCTTTGTGTAGGGTTCAAGCCTCTGGGGCTTTGCACCTCCACCCCCCACTCCCCCACCCCCCACCTCTGGCCCCGGTCTGTAATTATATTGTAATCTCGAAAAGTAAAATTTAATTTTAAAAACTGATTTTCTTTGCTGTCATTGGTAGACATATTATCTACTAATTAGCTTACTTATTTAGCCCTTCTGTTGATATAGCTCTAGAACCACTTTATCCAGATGACTTTTCCTCACTGCCAAGACAGTGTTGTTCTTAGTGTTTTGCATGACTGTTCTATGAATTTCGGGGGATTCCACTTTGGATGGTGGGAACATGAAACATTCTGGTCTCACTTAAATGACCCTTGTTTTGTTCTTTCTTGCTTTGTTCTTTAAGAAGGAATTAATTATCTTATTTTAGTGCTGTTGTTTGTTTGATTTTGTTCTAGTTTCTTCAAGAATTATATTATGTCTTTTCTAGTTTTTTTCTTTTCCCAGTTCAAATAGTTTCCACAACTCTATTCCCTGTTCAATACTTTGCTCCACTCAGTGGTGCTTTTCTGCAGATCTCTGAAATACATCAGCTGCTTTCAAGACTTCTGAATTCTCCTTGTTCTTAGCCTCCCTCTCTTCATTCTGTCTTTTTCAATGAAGGAGGTTTGCTAGATTTCATAGCCCTGTCGTGTGGTCTGGATATTCTCTGTAAAGTACCCTCGAGCAGTGAGAAAGCTCACAGTCTTTCTGTTCCATCATTCCTTACTTTTCATCTTCATTTGTTCCTTATCTAACTTATAGATTGACTTTCTTTATATATAACTTTTTTCTTTTTCAGGAACTACCATCATTCCTCATTTGGTAAGCAATATCTGAAAACTGTAGTGTTCATGAATGTAATTACATCAATGTAGTGATATATTTTACATTTAATAAAATAAGCCTGTAATATCAGATGTCAGATATTACAGCCTTTTGTTTTGTTTGCTTGCTTTAAGACAGAGTTTTCTGTGTAACAGTCCTGGCTGTCCTGGAACTTGCTTTGTAGACCAGGCTAGCCTTGAACTCACAGAAATCCTCCTGCCTCTGCCTCTCAGGTGCTGGGACTAATGCCTGGTTGTTTATACTTTTTAATCGCTTGGGTAGGAGGATAAATCTGCCCCCTGTTTCTTCCCTGTGGCTGAAAATAGAAACTTTTATGCAATTTTTAATCTTTTAAGAAAAGAAGCAAATGATAACTATATATAAAAATCTGTAATTTGGTAAGGAATACATTGATAAATTCTGTTCTGTGATGTTTTAGTTTTTTCCCTTCTTACAGTCTTTCATCTTTTTTCTTTCTCTTTTGTTTCCTCTCTTACTTATAGGTAAACTTTATTTAAGCAAAAAAATCTATTACTATTATTTGTTAATATTTGTCTTTTAAATCATATTTTTCAATATAGAAGCTATTTTATATATCATGTCTTAAACTATTTCTTTATAACTTATTGATTTTAAAGTATAACCAGAAAGGCTTTGTATATTGATAACTTATTTAAATATAGTCAATTGTTTTATTGTGAGAATCTCTCTCACTGTGCAGACCAGGCTGTCCTAGAACTCACAGAGATCTTCCTATCTTTGCCTCGCAGTGCTGAGATTAAACTAACTAATTAACTAATTAGATTAAACTAATAAGTGCTAACATATTAAACACTTTATAACTTTGTTACATTAAAATATTTCAATTGTTTGGACTTATTCTGAAGAAAGAAATATCTAATTAGATAAATATTAAAAGAAATGAGTTGTATTTGGATTCTTACCTCTTGTTTTACTTTAATGGGAAGGAAACTCCTTTCAATGCTTTACTATAATTTTTCTAATTGCTAGAATATTACTCACTTATACTGTATAATTAAATTTATATAAAGTAAAATATTTCAATTATTTTAAAAGGCAATGAAGGATCAAAGCATTAGTTGCTAAATAAGTCAGATTCTTCCTCACTTTTTAATATTTGTGCTAATTCAAACGTTAGAATCCTTGACTTTTATCGTGTTAGACTTGGGAGGCCTGGTGTTGACTGTTACTGCCAGCATGAAAGTGGTGCGGCTGTCTTGCAGCTCCAATTCCTGATCAATGAGGTAAGATTTTTATTTTTTACTATTTCAAACATATATGTAAGGAGGTTTTTTTTTAATTATTTTAAACACAAATATGTATACACATTCACCAAGTATTACAGGTTGAGTATTTTCTTATCTAAAACAGTTGGGTGTCTATGGACCTTAGATTTTAAATTTTAGAATATTTGCATATATATTGAGATGCCTTGGAGAAGGGACCCATGTCTAAACATTAAGTTCATTAATACTGTGTGTATACATTGTAAATATAATTTGATGATAATTTTGTATATTTTTTTAATCCTCTTATATTTTGAATGTAACCATAGTAGATCAGGTTTGGAATTTTCCCTTTGTGGAAAAGTTTAACTTTTGGAGCATCTAGGATTTTGTATATTTGGATTATAGATATTCAACTTGTAGTTGATATAGTTCTTTCTGATATTAATCTGAAATATTCTGATTATATTTAGATGTTTATAAATATATGTATGTATTATTACTTAAATTCACATTTTCATAATCCTATGTTAAACTTAAAATCTAAACTTAAATCTAATTTTAGATTTTAAATTTAATATAAAAGTTAAATTAAATCTAAATTTAGTCTAAACTTAAGAGGAAAACATCTAACAGAAGATCTTTTTATTGTTACTGTGTACCATAATTTAAAAAATGATTTAATATTTTTCAAATCCATTAGGTTTTCTTTCTACTGATTCTCTTTACCTCAATTTAAATATTTTCCTTATATCTTCATTGAAAGAATATTCTTATTTACCAATAGGCTTTTATAGGTATAATCCATGCACCTTTTATCTGTATATATGCATTTATCTATTTATTTATTTATTTTAAACTTTATTTATTTATTTATTTATTTATTTGCCTTGGTGTTTGCCTGGAACTGGAACTACAGACAGTTGTTAGCTGCCATGTGGGTGCTGGCAATCGAACTCGGGTCCTCTGGTAGAGCAGACGGTGCTCTTAACCACTGAGCCATCTCTCCAGCCCCGCATTTATTTTTTTTATACATGCTTGTTGGTTTATGTCTGCATTTTATTTATGTGTACATAGGTATTATAGAAATAAACTCTCTAAATTTTAGAAACAATATGCATCTATAAAGCTAAGAAGGTTTGTAGTTCTTTACTTAGTTGAAAGATACTTAGAGTCATCTTAACTCAGATTTTTTTGAGTAACTCCTGCTATTGTGAACAGCTTTTTCATATTAGAAGAACCAATGAGTAGGACAACCAGTAATGATGATAATAGCAAATGTTGACTTGTCTTGTCTCAGACTTTTTCCGAGGGTGATGACAACCTTTATGGCTGACCTGTCAAACATATTTCCCCTAGTATGGGGTATCAAGGATATGGGGAGGAAACAGGAAAACAGAAAACATTAGTATCATAGCCAGTCATTATGATCTCCCATGTCCACCTTCCTCAGTTCTCATGTTACTCTGTAGCTCCTACCAGAGGGATCTCAGCCCTTTGCCTTCTGCAGATATATCCTACTAGGCATGATTTGTTTCTCTGTGGTTTGCTCCCTAGTTTCTCAGAACTGTCTTCCAGGCCCTAAGTTTGCTCTTGTGTTATATGATGTTAAATAATTAAGTAAATAAATAAAAGCTTAAGTCTCCTTGTATTGTTTTCATTTTTCATCATGAACTAATTGCCATGATGTACTCCATAATAATTTCTGGACTTTCTGCCATATCTTCCAGTTCCTGACTCCACTATTAGTGTTCCTTATCTACAAGTTTACTTTCTTTTTTGCATATATTCAGAAATAGTGCTGGTGGAAGGTTTATTTTGCTTCTGTAAATGAACTGCAGGCATTCTGCTTATGAACTTACTTTGATTTATATGTTTGGTGACCACTGAAGTTTTTATATGCTAGTTTTATCACAGACTCAATAGTATTTGTATTATGACCATTATTATGTCACATAGAAATGTTATTCAGTTTATGCTTTTATATTTTAATTCTGTTGTCCTTGGTATATTTTTTGTGTTGTAGAAAAGTATCTATTGTAGTATCTATTTTACTAATCTCATAAAAGTAATTTCATTTTCATTTTTCTCTTGTTACCTTTTTCCAAATGAATGTCTACCTCTCTGAAAGATGAGATCATTATTCTGTACTGAGTTTAAAAAAGTCGTAGTTCATCAAATGCTTTAAAGAAATATTAATAATTTTAGTTTATACCTAGAAAGCATTTATGCATTTACAAACAAGTCATCAAAGCAGATATAAAATCTTCAAATGCTTTATTAAAATATAAGGTAAATCTTATTACAAAGTATGAAATAATTTATGAGTTCATGTTAAAGTATATAAGAATATATATTTCCAAAGAAAGTGGAAGACATCAATACCTCACTTTCACCCTTAGATAGGTCAATCAGACAGAAACTCAACAGAGAAATAAGGGATCTATTGGAAGTTATGAGCCCAAATGGACTTAGTAGATATATACCAAACCCTCCACCCAAACAAAAAGGAATATACATATTTCTCAGCACCCCATGGATTTTTCTCTAAAACTGACCATATAATAGGCCATAAAGCAAATATCAACAGGTACAAAAAAATGGGTATAATTCCTTCTACCACATCAGATCACCATGGTCTAAAGTTAGAGTTCAACATCAAGAGTCATAGAAAGCCTACCACCTCATGGAAACTAAACATCACTTAACTGAAACACATCTGGGTCAAGGAAGAAATTAAGAAAGAAATCAGAGACTTCCTAGAATACAATGAAAATGAATCCACAACATACCCAAACTTATAGGATATAATGAAAGCAGTCTTAAGAGGAAAATTCATAGCACTAGATGCCTGCATGGAAAGAATAGAGAAATCTCACATAAGAGAACTATAAGCATAGCTGACAGCCCTAGAACAACTAGAAGCAAACTCACCTAGAAGGAGTAGACAGCAGGAAATAATCAAATTTAGAGCTGAAATCAATAAAATTGAAACAAAAAGAACAATACAAAGAATCAATGAATCAAAGAGTTGGTTCTTTGAAAATGTCAACAAGATAAATAAACCCTTATCTTAACTAACCAAAAAACAGAGGGAGAATTTCCAAACCAAAAAAAATCAGAAAATGGGGACATAACAACTGACCCTCAGGAAATCCAGAGAATTATCAGGTCATACTTTGAAAATCTCTACTCCACAAAAATGAAAAACCTAGAAGAAATGGACAGCTTTCAGGGCAGGTACTATTTACTAAAATTAAATCAAGACCACATTAAAGACCTAAACAGTTATATAACACCAAAGGAAATTGAAGATGTCATTAAAAGTCTCCCAAATAAAAAAAGCCCAGGCCCAGATGGTTTCAGTACATACTTCTGCCAGACATTCAAAGAAAAGTTAATACCAATACTTCTCAGACTGTTTCATGGAGTAGAAACCAAAGGAATATTGCCAAACTCCTTTTATGAGGGCACAATAACTTTGATACTCAAGCCACTCAAAGACACAACAAAGAGAATTACAGACCAATTTCCCTCATGAACATTGATTCAAAAATTCTCAACAAAATTCTGGCAAACGGAACCCAACAACATATAAAAAAAGTCATTCATCACGATCAAGTAGGCTTCATCCCAGAAATGCAGGGATTGTTCAACATATGGAAAACTGTAAATGCCATCCGTCATATAGACAAACTGAAGAGGAAAAAGTACATGATCATATCCTTAGATGATGAAAAAGCCTTTGACAAAAAATAGCACTCCTTTATGATAAAAGTCCTAGAGAGATCAGGAATACAGGGAAAATATTTAAATATAATAAAGGTGATTTACAAAAAAGTTTTGGCCAACATCAAACTAAATGGAGAAAAATTCAAAGCAATCCCACTAAAATCAGGAATTAGGCAAGGATGTTTCCTCTCCCCTTATCTATTCAGCATAGTTCTTGAAGTTTTAGCCAAAGCAATAAGAGAATGAAAGGAGATTTAGAGGATAGAAATTGGAAAAAAAGAAGTAAAACTATCTCTATTTGCAGATGATATGATTGTATATATAAGTAACCCACAAAATTCTACCAGGGAACTTCAACAGTTGATAAACATCTTCAGCAATGTAGTAGGATACAAGATTAATTTTAAAAAAAATCAGTATACTTCCTATACACTAAAGATAAAAGGGCTGAAAGAGAAATAAGGGAATCATCACCCTTTATAAATAGTTGGAAATAGCATTAAATACCTTGGTGTAGCTATAACCAACAAATTAGCAGATCAGTTTGACAAAAACTTTAAATCACTGAAGAAAGAAATTAAAGAGGATATCAAAAAATTGAAAGACCTCCCATGTTCCTGGATAGGTAGGATCAACACAGTGAAAATGGCAATCTTCCCAAAAGAAATCTACAGATTCAATGCAATTCCTATCAAAATCACAAAATAATTTTTTACAGACTTCAAAAATACTCAATTTCATTTGGAATAACAGAAAAGCCAGGACTGCCAAAACAATTTTGTTCAACAAAAAAAACCTTAGGAGGCATCACCATCCCCTACTTCAAATTATACTATAGAGCTACAGTAATAAAAACAGCTTGATACTGGCATAAAAACAGAATTGTGGATCAATGGAATTGAATTGAAGATCCAGACATTAACACACACACCTATGAATACCTGATTTTTGACAAAGAGGCCAAAAATATTCAATAGAAAAAAGATAGTATCTTCAACAAATGGTGTTGGCATAGCTGGATGGTAGTGTGTAGAAAAATGCAAATAGATCCAAACCTATCACCCTCCACAAAACTCAAATCCAAGTGGTTCAAAGACCTCAACATAAACCCAGCCACTCTGAACTTGATAGAAAAGAAAGTGGGAAATACCCTCCAACGCATTGGCACAGGTGACCACTTCCTAAATATAACACCAATGGCACAGACACTAAGAACAACAATCAATAAGTGGGAGTCCTGAAACTGAGAAGCTTCTGTAAGGCCAAGGACACTGTCAATAAGACAAAATAGCAGCCTACAAAATGGGACATGATTTCCACCAACCCTCCAAGTGACTGAGGATTGATCTCTAAAATATATAGATAATTCAAGAAACTAGAACCAAAAACCCTAAATAACCCAATTAAAAAATGGGGTTCAGAGCTAAAAAGGGACTTCTCAGCAGAACTACAAATGGCTGAAAGGCACATGAAATAGTGCTCAGTATCTTTAGCCATCAGAGAAATGTAAATCAAAACAACCTTGAGATACCACCTTACACCTGTCAGAATGGCTAAGATTAAAGACACAGATGACACAACTTGGGATCTAAAACACCTTGGACTGGCACCTTGGATCCCACTCCCTCCAGAAGAACACCTGACCTGATCTTGATGTTGGGGTGAGGAAAGCAGATCTGCTGGGAATGGATGCTGAACTAAGCCACTTGTGCACCTTGGGGCCTTGGGACCTTCTGCCCTTGCTGGGGAGGAGATAAAGTTAAGTGGAGAAGAGAGAGTGACTGGAAGGGGCGTTTGGGGGAAGGGAATTTGAAGAAGGGTATACATGGATAAAAAATATGACTTTATTCATAATAAAAATTAATTAATTTAAAAAGAACAGAAATAAAAATTGCCTTAAAGAGATAAAAAAAATTTAATGAAGAAATTAAAAATTATTCTTTGGAAGGCTGTGAATATTTATATAAAGAGTAATAATGTGTCTGCCATCTTCTGATAATTATACTGCATGAGTAATTCCATATGACCAGATGCCACAGAAAAAAAAGGAGCTTAGGAGGCACTGATGTCCCCTATCACTTGGCCAATAAACTTTGAAAAAAACTTTGGAAAAAAAAAAGAAAGAAAGAAAAATCCTTTCTCAAAACCTCACTAAACATGTTCCCTATGTGAAGATAGATGACTCGACGTGTCCTGTGGCAAAGGCTGATCTTTCATGATCTATGACAGCCATGCTTTGGGTCTCTAAAGGATAACTTTATTAGGTAACCAGTAAGCTTGTAGAGCATCAGATCAGAAACACTATCCAGCGAGACTGACTGGGGTAGTCCCAGGTACCAAAGAGCTAATCCATAAAAAAACATGCTTGGGTTTAACCTGGGAGAGCCACTCTCACCTCCAGAGTCAATTTATCATTGAGTTTAAATATCATATGACAATTTAGTAATATGATGTATATATTACAGCCTGGCCAATCCTGAAATTCTTCTGACCATAAAGATTCAGCTAGGAATGAGACCATGGTTCAAAGTTCACCTGGGCACTTTTCCTGGAGTGACCAAAAAGGAACTCTTCTTCTTCCAACTGGTTTGGAAGTCAGAATGTTATCTAGAAACAAAGTCAAACTAAAATAAAATTACCTAAGGTACAGCCAGTGATGGGCCTGGAAATGCTGTCCAATGCCCTGGATCCAGTTGTGTACACAATGATGTCTATTCTTAAACTTTCCAAGTATAGAAAAATTCATAAATCTCTCCATCTTGATTCCATTTGCTACTATAAGCATTTTGTTTTGTGCATAAAAGTGAAATAAATGTATATACAACTCTTTTAAAAAACACAGATGACAGCCTATGCTGGAGAGGATGTGGAACAAGGGGAATACTCCTCCATTGTTGATGGGAGTGTAAGCTTGTTCAGCCACTCTGGAATGCAGTATGGAGGTTCCTCAGAAAACTGGGAATCAAATTCACCAAGGATCCAGCAATACCACTCTTAGACATATACCCTAAAGACACACATTCCCATCCCCAAAGCATTAGCTCAATTACGTTCATAGCAGCATTATTTGTAATAGCAAGAACCTGGAAACAACCTCAACTGAAAAATGGATCTACACAATGGAATACTACTCAGCAGTAAGAAAAAAATGATATCCTAAAATTTGCAGGCAAATGGATGGATTTGGAGAATATCCTCCTGAGGGATACAGCACAGACATTCCACAAGCAGATCTGCTGGCGTCAATCCCTCAGTTGAGGGTCGTCTAGCCAAGTGACCCAGTTTATATCATGTTGATAATAAAATCTAACTGGCATAGATGGTATATTGATTATCCCTTTCTAGTAGTACAGGGGTATTTCTGAACAAGTCACTCTTACCATTCATGTGTACTAAGTCTCTTGCCTCTCCAACTCAGCATTCTTAAACTTTCATACTATAATTTTCCTTCTTTTTTCTAGGTTATATAAACACATATCTATTCAAGCAATGTTAAATCTGTAAATTTATTGTTTTTGTTGTCTATTAGATGAGCCACATATTTTTTCTTCTTTTGTGACAGGGCGCTTTGGTCAGTGCGAGTTCAGATGATACACTACATTTGTGGAATCTGAGACAGAAAAGGCCAGCCATTCTTCACTCCCTTAAGTTTAACAGAGAACGGTAAGAGCATGTGTGAATAACTTATGTACAACAGAACTGTTTCTCAAGCAAGTTTTATGCTAGCTTGATAGAGTTTTTTTTTTTATAAATCTATGTTATTGCCAGACTTTTTTCATTATAAATGAATAATTGGGATAAATTCAGCCATGTATGAAAACGTGAAATACCTTTTGTTCTCTAAGCTATCAAACATCCCTTCAGCAATCACATTTTCTTTTCCCTGGGCTATATCAATGAATACTTAAACCTAAGTAAAAACAAATTTATTTCACATATTTTATCATTTCAGATATCTCTAGCATTCCAACCCTCACCCTCTTATCTAAATACTTTTTAGCAGTAATGTCATTTCTAATTAAACACTGAATTTTAGCGTTGCCGAAGATGGTACCTTGATCGAAATTCAGTCACCCTCATTTTAGAATGATAATACCCAGGGGTCTACTTGAATGCAAACAGCAGAAATTATATTATTTGTAATAAATTGTATCTCATTTTAATATTTCCAGTATTGGATTCAATTAGACCTAACCATATGCCCATCCACTTAACTAACAGTCAGTGATCAAATAAACAATGATAAGGACCTGTATGTAGAATAGACTGCCTGCTACTTGGGAAGCCACCAGACTTCTTCTAGTAAATGGAAAAGCACACCACAGAAAAAAATAATGTTAATGATAAGAAGAGAAACTTTTGAGAAGTAAATTTATACAGACTGACATCATTCAAACCAAGATAAATCCTGGTGGAAAGCAGTTTGAACTTAGAACATAACATGGTGCTTATTTTATTGCATGCTATTGTTTGGTAAGGAGTCACTGCTATTTTGGCAGATCTTAATGAAATATGTGTTTTTATGAGTATGAAAAAGTGGAATGGCAGCAATATAGAAGTTACTCAGATTTTCATTATTTTTATCTTATGTGCATAATATGTGAAGGCTAAATCATTAACTCTAAATATTCTGAATAAAATTTATGAGTATTGCATTTTATTACTTTATAAATTGGTATCTTTATATCTAGTATTTTTTCCAATGAGAAAAATTAACACTTAAAAATTTATTGCTGGTTAGTGGTGGCACATGCCTTTAATTCTAGTACTCAGAAGGCCGAGGAAGGTGGATATCTGAGTGTGAAGCCAACCTGGTCTACAGAGTGAATTCTGGTATGGCCAGGACTACACAGTGTGTGTGTGGGATTTACTAAAGTTAGTTAAGACTTCTTTCTCTAGATTAGGCTGATTATTTTTATACTTTATTTTATAGAAGAAATAATTTTCATGAAAACTGCAAGGGAAAAATGGGCCAGGCAATGCCAAAAGTTTGGCAAGCTAGCTTAATTTAAATATAAAATAAGTAATATAGTAGAAATAGAAGATATTGAAAAAACTGTAAGGTCAGTTCAGAGGTGTTATATTTCTAAACCTGTAAAGCTCTCACCTATTCAGATTGTAATGTTGTTAATCTCTATCTGTTTGTATGACTTCTTTGAGGGAGAGGGGCTGGGAGATGATTCAGTTGGTAAGCATGAGGACCCAAGTTTGGATCCTCAGTATTCCTGCCAAAGCTAGACACTGGTTGGGTTAGAGACAGGCAGATCCCCATAGCTCATTGGCAGCCAGCCTAGCCATTTCTGTGAGCTTCAGATTCAACAAGAGTGAGTCTGCATCAAGGAAAAATAAAAACAACTGTGATAAAGGAAGAAACATACTGAAAACATCTAACCTCAAAATACACCCATGTGTATATGCACATCACGTATACACATGCATGTATGACACACACAAGATTTTTTTCTTTTATCCATTTTCAACACTTTTGAGTAAACCTGACTGTTCACTTTTGTATTGTTGGACAAAGTGCATTGTTCATTTTTGTTTTTTTGTTTCCTCACTATCCAGACATTGCAGGTAATATTATGGTCCCCTTTATGACTCTTAAAAGGAAGGAATATTGGTGATCATGATTTCCAGTTATAATTTTATTATCTCAGTTGAAGTGAGTTAATTGGTTAGCAATATAAGGAACATGCTGACAGGTTTGGTACAAGTTGATATCCTTGGAACTGTGAAAACACTGTTTTGTTTTAAAGGACTTAAATTTTTACATTTTATGCATATGGGTGTATGTCTGATGCCTACAAAGGCTAGAAGTGTGTGTCAAATCCCCTTGGATTGTGGTTACAGACAGTTGTCAGCCACCATATGTGGCAATATATTGTATATCAAATAAAGATTGTCTGAAGATCAGAGAACAGAGCCAGTCACAGAGTTCAGTGATCATATAGAGGTCAGTGTTAGCACCTGGGAGGCAGTGGTGGCCCTTGGGAGGCTGAGGTCTGTCTGGATCTCTGTGAGTTCAAGGCCACACTGGGCTATTTGAGATTGCTCCAGTCCAGGAGAGAAACAGGCACACACCTTTAATACCAGCACTTGGGATCCCATGCCTCTGCTCCTAGTACTCAAGAAGCACACACATCTTTAATCCAGGCATTCGGAAGTGATATGGTTGGGCAGAGAAAGAAATATAAGGTAGGAGTTTGGCCTCTTCCATTTCAGCTTGCACTTGCCTTTCCTCCTTCCTGCTCTATGAGATTTCTGGGCCAGAATTTTCAGACTAGCCCTGAGGTTTGGACCTACGCTCAGCTCTGCTTATCCTTAAATAATCACACACCGGCTTATATTAATCAGTGTAATTATATTACGCTGATTGGTCTAGGGCCTAGGCATATAGCTTGCTAACTCTTTACCCTTAAACTAACCCATGATTCTTATCCTGTTCAGTCATGCAGCTTGATACCTTTTCTTAAAGCAGCATTTCAGCTTCTTTCCTCTACCTTCCTGTCATCTCTGTGGTGTCTCTACTCTGCTCTGAGATGTTCTTAGAATTTTCTTAGTCTGGTAGCCCCTCCCACACTTCCTGTCTGTCTCTGGCCAATCATCTTTTTATAAAATACTTAAAAATATTTACAACATATCATAATCCCACTACAGCTTCACCTGTTCAATCTGAGGATTTGTGGAGACAGGATTTACCCCTTTAGCCCTAAGGAGATGGCTCAGTGAGAAATTGATGTGGCTTGTTCCTTTGATGTTCACACAATCTTTATTATATATACAATATAACACCACAACAATATAGGTTTTGAAAATTTAACCCGGATCCTCTGAAGAGCACCAGTGCTCTTAACTTTTGGACCATCTCTCCAGCCTCACACTGTTTTGTTTTAATATTTACAAAATATTAAATATTTATTATTTTTTGAAAAAATATTTATTTTCAAAAAGTATGTATGTGCTATCATGTGACTTGAAGTATGCTTATATTTTCTGATTCTAGGGTTCCTTTCAAATATATTTTAGAATAAAACATAAAAATTACTTTTGACTTTGGTAATATGAGTCAATTAATGAATAAAACATTTCCATTTTAATCATATTAATAATCCTTGCTGTTATTGGTCATAAATTTTTGTAATGTTAGAGAAAGCACAGAGTGACATGTTTTATAGATGAATTTTAATATATAAACTGTGATTTTAGACACTTAAGTTATTTGAACCTTTTATGTCAATTCACATTTTCTGTTTGTGGTGGTCTATCTGTTAATTTAGCCAAAATATTTCCAAGAACTATTTAACTAAACTAAAGAGAAGGAATATAGCCAAAATTATTTAAATGTAATATATTACATAAGGATTAATATTTATTAAAGGGTTAAATAAGTACTTATGGATATAAGGTATTTTTAATGTAATTTTAGGAGAGTCAGAACTTCTGCTCTGGATGTTTGGTCTTTTTTCTAACAACTCTATAACCTAAAAATGTATAGAAAAATTGATTGCTTTACTAGAACAATTTGAAATGTTTTTATGTTTAAATGTCTTTAATATATTTACTTGGTCTGATATTCAAACTATACAAGGTTTCATATACTAAAAAATATTATTTCTATCTCCTACATGGCATAGAACATTTTTGAGTCATATACATTTTATTTTTGTTTGTCTCCATCCATCTCTCAAAAATTCCTTTCCTCACTGTATCCTTTTGTCTTCATTATTTCCCTCTTCTATTTTGTTCTTTTGTGTTTTCTACCATCTCCATTAAATTTTTTCCCTGACCACATGGTTCTCATTCTAGTTTCCTAACCTTTATTTATATTTATTTCCAGCTATATGTAAATATTCAACAATTAGAGGCTAGGATTGCATATGAGAAAAAACCTATGTGGAAACGGTTCTGTCTGAGTCCATTTCTGATGTTCCTATCTTCTATAGTCAAGTTCCAGCATTCTCCTTCATTACCAGTGACTCTCCAGAAAATTTCAGCACCATGCTAGTTCTACTGAGGAGTTTAACTTCTTGTACTGGAGCTCTGTGATGGTCTCTACTCATCCATCACTAACAATGGCTATTATTGGATCACCCAGTCTCTACTGTATAAATCAATTTAACAGACCCTTTAACACATGCACACATTTTCATGTCTGTATATTCTATTGATTCTGTTCTCCTGGAGAACTCTGCTTAATATCTGTGGTTCTTAGAACATCTCATTGAAGGTTTTACAAGGAAAGTGTTGACTTTCAGTCTTATTTTGTTGTTGGCAACATTTAGGTATCTTGCTAGTTGATGGAGGGACTTGGCTTCCTACTGGATGTTGTTTAAAATCTATTTTCTATTTGCCATATGGCTGCTGTGTGAGAGATTTTTCTTGGGGAAACACAGCACACACATATCTACTAAACTCAGATAGAAAAACCATGACAGGCTAAACTATCAGTTGCTCCAAAATCGAATTTAGTTACTAACAAGAGTAAGAAAATTTTATAGGAGTAGAGATGACTCAAAATGGCAGCTGCCTCATACACACAAAAAATCCTACCTAGAACAATGTAGATGAAGACTGGATTCCTGGAGCTCTTGGCATATCTTACAAGCAGTTCAACCCATCCAGGAAATCTCTATAGCTCTGCTGATTGAGACTCCTCTCCCAGCAACCAGTCTCTTCTACCATCAGTTGTTTTCTCTGGGGCTCTCCTGAATCTTCTAAGTCCTGCTTTCCAAAAAGTGTGGTTTGTTTTTACTCTGAATCCAATGAGGATTCCCCTTCTCTCCTGGAGGAAGTGCTTTGATTCAGAGGAAATTACTGTTTAACACTGACCCTCTTTAACAGGTTGGCAGGGCAACTTTCTTTTCAAAACCAACAAGACAGCAAGAGAGTGCTTCCAGAAGATAGAATTCATAGCTATATGTAACAATTATGGACATGACATCCCATGATTATCGCCACATTATGTTGGTTAAAAGCAAGTCACAAGTATTATGTACACTCTGGGGCAAGAATACTAGGAAGGTCATGGAATCTGGTTTCTATAGATTTTTTTTGTGTGTGTGTATGTATGTGTGTATGTGTGTATGTTTGTGTGTGTATGTATGTATGTTTTTGTGTGTATGTATGTATGTTTGTGTGTGTATGTATGTTTGTGTGTGTGTTTGTGTATGTTTGTGTGTATGTATGTGTGTGCGCACGCATGCCATAGCCCATAAGTGAAGATCAGAGGATAACTTTCATGAGTCAGTTTTCTTTCCACCATGTGGGTTCTGAAGAAGGAATTCTGGTCCTCAGATGTGCTGACAGTTAGTCATCTTTATCTACAGAGCCATTCTGCCAGTCCACCTCCACAGAACTTATATATAATGTTGTGATGTAATGGTGTTATAATATGTGTTAGTGCATAGAAGGTTGGCTAATATTTTGATTTTTATTTCTCCTTATAACTTTGCAGATGGTTCTTGACTTATAATTCCCTCATACTTGTCAAATGTTAAATTATCATTGTTGAAAAATTATTAAATATGCTCAACCTATTAGACATCATAGCTTAACAAGTCAATATACTTTAGAATATCAGTTATTTGCCATCACAAACAAGACTGAATGGTAGTTTCGGAGTATCATATGTACACGAGAGTATTTTGGGGGGTATTAGTAACCTAGGTAATGATCAAAATCCCAAACCAGTAGTATATTTTTCACTTAATGACTGTAATTCTCATAACACAGTAATATAAAAATACCTTCAAATGTTGGGATCTGTTTTTGGAGTAATTTTCTTCTTTCTGAACATATTTCTTTATTCCTTATTTTACTGTGATTTTTGTTAGAATAAATTTTCTCCAGTTTTTGTTACTTCAGAAAAATGTTAAAAAACATTTAACTTTGAGATTACTATGGATTTTTAGGAAGTTGCAAAAACAGTGGATGATAGCTCTATGTTCTATTCACCTAGCTTCTCCCAAAGCAAATGCTTTACCTGTATTCACTTATGTGTGCAGATGTGTGTAGCTGAATCAACCTACATGATTACATGTAGACTTTATAATGTGTATATTCTTGTGACCACTGCTATCTATAATCAAGAAGCAAACTGTTCATTACCACAGAGATCTATCCCCTGCTAACCCTTTGTAAGCACACTCACCTGTGCTTCCTGTTCTGAACCCCAGATGTACTGCTTACCTCTCTGATTTTGTCACTCATGAATTCTATATGAATGGAATTATGTAGTAGCTTTTTGAAGACTAGATTTTTTACCAAGTCTGTTTCTTGGAGGTTTATCCAAATATCAACACTTTTATGCTTTTATTTTTAAATAGTATCTTACAGTACCAATGGTAATAGTTGTAGAGTATCTAGATTGCTTTTAAATTTTAGCTATAAAAATTTTCAATAAGCATCTGTATCTTTGTGATACAAAGTTTTCATTTCTCTGCCAAAATTATTGCCCAAGAATTTAATTGCTAGTTTTTTAGCGATGGTTTTTTAATAAGAAGAATTGAAATTATTTTCTCAAATAATTATTGTGCTATATTCCTACAAGAAATATAAGCAGAGATCATTTCTCCAGACTCTAAGGAGGATTTGGTATTATCATTAGTTTTTATTTTGTAAGTAGTGACTTGCATGGCATTTTACTCGCACTTGCCAAATGAACAAAAGCATCAATCATCTTTGTATGTGCCTATTTTCCAGCCATAAGTCCTCTGTGAGAAAATGCTTGTTCATGTCTTTTCATTTTCTAGCTAGATTATTATTTATTTGTGCATGCTATGTTCTATAGATATTTTATCAGTCATGTTCTTTGCAGCTTGTCCTTCCCTCCTATAACAAATTCTTTCATGGGGCATAAGTGTTTAGTTGCAATAAAATCCAATTATTATTGTAGCTAGGTTTTCTAAGTTTCTTTGATCTCAAAGGTAATTGTTATCCTATTTAAAAAGAATTTTATGTTTTCAAGTCTATAATTTACCTACAATTGTTTTTGATGTTTTACATATGGGTCTATAGGTTAAGATTTTTTTTTAACCTGTAACTGTCTAGTCATGACACTATTTGTTAAAAATATTCTTACTCTCCGTTATTTCCCCTTAGTATTTTATCAAAATTCAATTAGATGTATTGTCTGGATCCATTTCTGGAATCCTCATTACATTTCCTTGATATATCTGTCCTATTGCCTGAACTCTAGTTAGCATATAATAAAAACCTGGAGCCAGATATTGGGGAAAAGCTGGAATATGAGAGAGAGGAAACAGACCACAGTTAATTCGTTCTCAGCCAACTTCTCAGGCTTATCAGGCTAAATGTTATCTTCAAGGGTCCTAGCCTGACTGGTCACTTCTACAGAATTGAATGAATGTCTACCTTAAATATCATCCCCGCCCAGATGCTTTGTTTTTTCCTTTTTGGTTCAATTCTGTATCATAATCCTGAGTTAGGATTGAAGTTGTGAGCTACTACTGCTTGACTGTTAGGCCTTGAACTTACAGAAATACAGAAGCATCTCTGTCTCCTGAGTGATAGGATTAAAGGTATAGGTCACCACTTGGTCATTCCTAGTGATGGCATTAAATGCATGGGTCACCACTCTCTGACCTTCATGGCTTGATTGTGGGGGATTCTGTTCTCTGATATTCCAGGTTGATTTTACTAAATATACAATATATCACCACACTGTCCCAGAGCCAATGACACCATTTTAATTACTCCCTCTCTCCCTCCACCTTCTCTCTGTAATCTACTTATCATCTATTTAGTAAATTTAAAATTGAGCTTAGTGGTTGCTCCTATTGGTTTTTTTAAACTTTAGAACTGGGTTTAGATTTGTTCCTTTTTCATATAAAATTTTGTCAGCTTTTGCATTTCTATAAAAATAATGCTCGAAATTTTATGAAAATTTGACTATATTAGTTTGGGAAGCATTGACATCCTTGACATTTTTGAGCCTTATAATTGATAATGCATAATATGTCTCTCCATTTGTTTAGATATTTAAAATCTTTTATTTAATCAGTTCTTTATATTTTTGGTATACAAATCCTATCCATACTATGACAGCTCTATAAATAATCATGTATTTGTGGATAGTATTTAAATTTTTTTTTTTGGGGTCTGGAGAGATAGCTCAGTGATTAAGAGTGCTTGCTGTCCTTTCAGAGAATCCAGGTTTCATGTCCAACACCCACAACTCACAATACTGATGTCAGTTCCAAGAGATATGATACCTTTTTATGTTTTTTGCAGGCATTACATACATGTAGTATATATGTATACATACATATGTGTATATTATATAACAATAAACCTCAACATAAAAATTATTTTTGTGCATATTTACTGCTATCATATGAAAATACAATTGAATTTTAAATGTTTATTTTTTAATTTACATTTCACTAAATTAATCTAAGTGTTTTAGGTTCAGACAGATGTATGTATATAGGACAAGGACGGTGCTCTGAAGGGTCCATGTACCTGTGCTTGTTTAAATGCTGTACTCTCACCATCTGGATTCTTTCTTGTATCTTTGCACTTGAGTTTTATAAATACTATAACTGGGACTTAGTAGCATGCTATGAACAGAGACATAATGTGTCTTCTGCTATTTATTTTCACACCATTTCTGTCTATTGCATTTACAGTGTTTATCATATATCTTATAAAAACTTAACATTCTGTTGGGGGACCTGTGCTTAGAAGTACCTATGCTTTGTTAAATTTTCTGCTCTCATTGTCCTGAATTTTTAAAATAATTTTATCTTTACATTTAACTTTTTAAGTGGTCTAGTGTAATAGTAGTACATATTCATAAACAGAGATATGTGACAATATGAAACTCTTCTGTGTTTTGCCATGTTGTTCATATATAGTGTTGTGATATTTGTGATTCTAAGGTAATCACAGTATTTATTTTTTAATAAACTCAAGGTAATGTATGAAGTTTTTAATAGAGGAGACAGACATCCCTAGAGGACCTATGGTGGCTAGTCTTATGTCAATTTGACACAAGCTAGAATTATTTGGGAAGAAGGATTCTCAGTTGAGAAAATGCCTCCGTAAGATCAGGCTGTAGGCAAGCACACAGTGCATTTTCTTAATTAGTAATTGATATGGAAAGACCCAGCCCATTGAGGTTGGTGTTACTGCTGATCTGCTGGTCTTGGATTCTATAAGAACAGGCTGAGCAAGCCATGAAGAATAAGTCAGTAAGCAGCACTACTCCATGGCCTCTGTGTCAGTTCCTGACTCCTGGTTCTTCCCTTGGTTTTTGCCCCAATTACTTGGATGATGAGCTTAAAGCTGTAAGATAAAATAAACTTCCTTCCCCAAGTTGATTTTGGTCATAGTGTTATATCATAGCAATAGAAACTCTAACTAAGACTGGGCCCCTAGGAAAAACAGGGCTGCTAACTAAAAGAAGGACATAGTTTTCATGCAGTCTACAGTTTGCTTCAACTAAAAAAATGTGGCAGTGACATTCTTTTTTTTCCTTTTATTATTATTATTATTATTATTATTATTATTATTATTAACAAAGAAGTCACACTTTCTAACCTTGTGTATCCTTATTCAAGGTACCTTGCCCCTCCCAACACATCAGGTCATTCTTTCTTCTTCACAAATCCTCATCGCATCCCTGGGCAGGCTGCAGGCAGTCCAATGGTCCCACTGCCCCAATATTGCTTAGTTCAGTCTCCACTCCTGGCAGATCCACTTTTCTCCCTCAAGAGTGAGTCAGGTGTTCCTCTAGGGGGAGTGGGATCCAAGGTGTCAGTCCAGGGTGTTTCTGATCCCAAGCTGTTCTGTGGTTGTGGTTTGCAGCTCAGGCATGCTTTGCTTTTTTCTTGTTTGTTTATTTGTTTAGAGTCCACTAATGAGTGAGTATATCCCCTGCTTATCTTTCTGAGTTTGTGATACCTCACTCAGTAGGATATTCTCCAAATCCATCCATTTACCTGCAAATTTTAGGATATCATTTTTTCTTACTGCTGAGTAGTACTCCATTGTGTAGATGTACCACAGTTTGTTAAACCATTCTTCAGTTGAGGGACATCTAGGTTGTTTCCAGGTTCTTGCTATTACAAAAAACGCTGCTATGAACATAGTTGAGCTAATGCCTTTGGAGTGTGACTATGCATCTTTAAGGTATACACCCAGAAGTTGTATTGCTGGGTCCTTGGGGAGATTGAGTCTCAATTAAGTGAGAAACCTCCATACTGCATTCCAGAGTGGCTGAGCAAGCTTACACTCCCACCAACAATGGAGGAGTGTTCCCCTTGCTCCAAATCCTCTCCAGCATAGGCTGTCAACTATGCCTTTTATCTTAGCCAATCTAACAGGTGTCAGATGGTATCTCAAAGTTGTTTTGATTTGCATTTCTCTGATGGCTAAAGATGAAGAGCACTTTTTTCAGGTGCCTTTCAGCCATTCATAATTCTTCTGCTGAGAATTTCCATTTTAGATCTGAACTCCATTTTTTGATTGGGTTATTCAAGGTTTGGGGCTCTAGATTCTTGAGTTCTTCACCTGTAGGGTTGGTGAAAATCTTTTCCCATTCTGTAGGCTGTCATTTTGTCCTATTGACAGTGTTCTTGGCTTTACAAAAGCTTCTTAGCTTCAGGAGATCCCACTTATTGATTGTTGATTTTAGTGTCTGTGCCACTGGTGTTATATTTAGGAAGTGGTCGCCTGTGCCAATTCTTAGCAGTGTATTTCTCACTTGCTTTTCTATCAAGTTTAAAGTGGCTGGGTTTATGTTGAGGTCTTTGATCCACTTGGATTTGAGTTTTGTGCAGGGTGACAGGCTTGGATCTATTTGCATTTTTCTACACACTTCCATCCAGCTATGCCAACACCATTTGTTAAATATACTATCCTTTTTCCATTGAATA